>CAKNYM010044951.1:46374-62677 GCA_932195095.1 Andricus curvator | reverse complement strand
AAAACATTTCAAGTGAAATTTTGTTTAAGGCAATAGGACAAAAGTTAAAAACGTTTGAAAGTAAAGCTTTTCTTGAAAAACACAAAATTGTACCCCCTCCACTGTGATAAATAATTATCAAAATGAATTAATTTTTGGTGTGAGGAGTACTATCTAATAGGACTACAATTGGGCCAATTTTTAGCCCGATCGGACAACTTTCATTTTCGAGGTGGGTACACTTCAGAAATTATGCCCCATATATATATATATATTTCGCCTCAATTTGTGAAGGTTACAGCTATAGCATAAGTGTGATGTGAAAAAATTAGAAGCAGTGATTAAACTGTCTGCACCCGTTGGACCAACGATAGATACTGTCAGGAAGTCGAGGACTATTAGAGAAGAAATGTGAACTTTCTCTACCTCATAATAAAAAATTATTCCGCATACGCGTTTGTACTCAAAGAAAAAAAACTTACACAAAACCAAAGGCAATACTGCCTAAGCCGAGCAGTCAGAAAACAAATAATATTGCATTGCAATGCATGACGGATGATGTAGATTTACAATTAATTGTACTGAATAATTGAACATTTATTTTTATTTTTAGTCCAGTACGACTCTTGTTTTCTCCTCACTTTATTTACATTTTATAAATGTAATTTATAACATAAATTAAAATTTTTAATTACATGAAATTCATTTATGTTTTTTTTTTTCAAAAATGAAATCAAATTAATTTTTGATGATAAAACACAGTTTCTTATACCGGTATATTTCTTTTCGAAATTGGTAATAGTAAACAATTCAAAGCGGGAAAATATCTTTTTCGATTAAGAAATTCTTTAAAATTGTAAAAAAAAAACGAACGATCACTTTTTCAATCTAATAAACGTATTTACTCAGCCATATTTACTTTTATACTGAAATAAACACTATTTGACATTTTATTCATTCTTCAAACAGTTGAAACTATAGAGCAATGAATCGAGGTTAAAAGACCATGATGCGCAGCGCGCATATCCAGCCGTTAGCCAAATATTCCGTGCTGGGTTACGTTCCAGGCGCCCACCAGAATGCACTCGGGTGCATCCAAAGTAGTTCAACGGCGTTGGGCGAACTGTTCAGAAATCACCAAGAGGAAGAGTGGGGGTAACGAGACTGGCGCTGCTACAGAAGAAGTACGCTTGCGCCAAACATCGGTGGCCGATAGCTGTTTAGCCTGAAGCCTTCTCTTTCGAATGCAGTACCTCTCGCTTCTGTAAACAAATCCGTATAGCCGTAGCCTTCGTTCGCATTAGAGTTGTTTTCTTGTTTCGCCGGAAAAATGTTAAGTGTAACAACAGAACAGAGAATTGTTGTAAAATTTCACGTGAAAGAACAAGGAAAAAACGACCAGAATTGGGGAAGGACAAGTCATGGGTTCTCCACCAAGACAATGCGCCGGCTCATTCCGCATTGTCAGTCAAGAGGTTTCTAGCCGAGTACAGCATCCCAGTGTTACACCATCCGCCTTATTCGCCGGATCTTGCACCGTGTGACTTCTATCTGTTTCCTAAGGTGAAATCTGCATTAAAAGGAACACAATTTGAGTTTTTTGCAGCTGTGAAAGAAAAAGCGGCACGCGTCCTGAAGGAGCTGATAGAAGAAGACTTCCAGCACTGTTTCAAACAATGGAAGATTCGCTTGGAGCGTTGCAGGGATAGAGTAGGTGTGTATATTGAAGCTGATAATAAATAGGTATGTATGAAACCAAAATAAAATGTTTTACAGCACCAGTCTCGTTATTTAATAGCCACAGCTCGCATTTTTTCATGGTAATTTTACAGGTAAATATGGTAACCTACCATAAATTACCCAAAATTCAGTTTTAAAAATTTCCATAAATTTCCGGAAATTTATGAAAAATTTCGGTCATTTATGGTGATTTTACAGGTAAATATGGTAATTTAGCCAAAATTCATATTCAAAAATTTCCGGAAATTTATGAAAATTTTCGGTCATTAATGGTAATTTTACAGGTAAATATGGTAACTTATCCAAAATTCATTTTAAAAAGTTCCATACATTTCCGGAAATTTATGGAAATTTTCGGTTATTTATGGTAATTTTACAGGTAAATATGGTAACTTATCCAAAATTCATTTTAAAAAATTTCCATAAATTACCGAAAATTTATATAAATTTTCGGTCATTTATGGTAATTTTACAGGTAAATATAGTAACTTATCCAAAATTCATTTTAAAAAATTTCCGTAAATTTCCGGAAATTTATTAAAAATGTCGGTCATTTATGGTAATTTTACAGGTAAATGTGGTAACTTACCATGGATTGCCCAAAATTCATTTTTAGAAATTTCCATAAATTTCCGGAAATTTATGAAAAATTTCGGTCACTTATGGTAATTTTACAGGTATATATGGTAACTTTCCATAAATAACCGCAAAATTCTATTATCTGCAACCAAAATTTCCTCACAGTTTTTACGGTGAGTGGGCTGATATCCATAAAATGCGACATCATAGATGCATAATTTTCATTATTCACATCTGACGTCACTTTTTAGTCCCTAGGGAGTAAAAAGTAGAGCTTTAGCCCCGCTTCATAGGCATCGAAAAGGGCTGAAATCATGCATGTGTCATAAAAATAAATTTAATTATAATTTAAATTTCAAAGCAAATATAGTTTAAATAATATTGTGTGACCTTATATCAAATTATATTATTCCTCAAAAATCAAATTTAAAAATTTCTATATAATCATTAATTTATGAAATGAATGTGACTTAATTTTATTAATTTCATGCATCATTATAACAGGGGTTAAGTGGCAAAGCAGCTCTAAGCTGTACCTCAGCCCTTTAAGTGCCCGTCTATTAATATTTTCTGAATATGATGTGTACATTGTTGGCAACTTGATAAAGATCTACTATTTTTTTCAAACTTGTTCTCGTGTAAACCCGGTTTTTCATCATCAGCCACGGAATAAGTCAAGTACCTGATGAGATGAGGATGTTATAAATTAATTTGATACGATGTTCGAGATCTTTTGCGTTGATATTGTAGGTACAAAATTAGGAGCATGATCTAGTTTGGTGTTTGCATTTACCGCTGTTATCCTTACACAGCGGCCGCGAGCGTTGAAGCTGACGACAGTCGATTCTGGATGCTTTCTTAGAGCTACCATCTGCCAATCCATAGGCTTATAGTCGCTTGCTTCTTGATGCCGAAATCACAATGGGAGGAATAGATACATGTTTCACATTCTTCCATATTGTCTTTACTTCATGCCTTAGCCCGCTATACTTATGGATCTTGGTTGTATGTGTTGCCTGCAAATTCTGGTTAAGTGGACAAGCAAGGTTGATGATGCAGACTCTTCTACATTTTTCTCACGCATCACGATGTAGGGTAGATTAGTTCAGATATAATTATCCGTCTGGATAGCAACCACCCAATATAAGATCCAATCTTTGTTTCTTAAACAAGCACTGGAATATATCTGTAGAAACGCATCCCTTCTCTTAAGAGTCCTAGGTTCAGAGCAAGTTGTTCATGTATAATGCCCGCCACATAATTATGTCTGTGCATATATTCTTTCTGCGCAATTACGCCACAACCATCAGTAATATTCTCGATGGATTTGTTGGTCTCTCCACATAATGGGCATAATTTCTTAATGTGACACGTGTTTGCGATCATTTCTGGTGCTGGCAACCCTGTCCTGAATCATAATGATGAATCCATCCGTTTTGTGGAAACAGGATGCCCTTTTTTAGCCAAATATGAGATGCCTCACTATCCACTTCATGTTGATCTAAAGTTTTGGGGTGCTCCACATGGATGACTTTTTGTCTCAATTGCTTTTCTAATTCCTCTATCGTTCCTGCACTGACATTCAAGGCCTCCTCTGAGGACAAATTCAAGGACGTGTGATCGAGATCTGCTTTACAGATGGTGTTGTAAAGCGCAACATCTTGCTTGCTGTTAAAATAGTTTCGCAACTTGTGAGATACACAGTTTCTTGACGTCTACAGTGCCCTTGTCTCCTCTATGTCGTAATACAACTACCCTTTCAACCGCCAAATTACTGTGGTGCATTCAATGCTTCGTCATTTTTACGTGGATGGTTCTATTTAACCTTTCGAAGTCGGTGTTTGACTATTTGATTAACCCAAAAGAGTACGTGAGGACAGGGATAGCATAGGTGTTGATTGCCCTGATCTTGTTTGCCGAGTTGAGAGAAATCTTCAGAACCAATCTGAGTCTTGTACTGAAGGCAGTCATTAGGCTTTTCTTAACTATCGTATGCTGAATACCCTTAGATTCGAGAATACCCAGGTATTTATATGACTCACCCTCAGGCATTGCGTCGATGTCCTTGTCGTACTCGTTCTCTAGTCCCTAATTCTCTTCTGGTTACATGCATTGTTCTGCATTTATCTAGTCCAAACTCCATGTGGATATCATTGGAAAACTGCTTTGTGACACCGATCACGTGCTGCCTGAAATAGCGTATAGCTTCAGGTCGTTGATGTATAGAAGATGGGTCAGTTGATGACCATCCTCATTATTAAGTATTCTGAATCCATGAGATATGCTATTTAGTGTTTTGCTCAATGGGTTCAATGCTCAACAGAAACATACTGCACTGACGGAGTCGCCTTGAAATATACCCGTCGTAATTCGTATTGATCTAGTTATCCTTGGTTGTCCATAATCAAAATGTAAAAAAGTCAATGATGCGTGGGCAGATTTTTAAATTTTTTTTAAAATTTATTTATTTTTATTTGTTTATTACGCCTATTGAAACCCATGTGCGCTTATTTCGGCTACACTTTGGTTTAGTACATTTGAATTACATAATATTTAAAGTGCATACAATGCAATATTTACAATAGCTTAAATATTTAGTTCTCACGCATTAAGATACAAGAAAATACATTTAGATGCGTTGATATCAAGTGTAGCCAAAATCGATTCGACATTTAGAGGAAGAGAATACCCAAGCTTATGGAGATTTTAAAGGAGGAATTTCTCTGTTTTTCATATAGAACACACTGCCAGAGAATGTGGTTCATATCCTGATCAGCTAAGTTACATATGCATACAGAACTACGCACAATATTTTTTCTGGCTAACGATGCAGCCAAATTATAATGATTGGCTCTGATGCGCGAAATAGAGATAATATATTTACGACCTAGGTTTAAACTAGCAAACCAAGGGGATTTTTTGTCTTTAAAATAAGTTTAAAAGTAAATTTTACTGGTAATATTTCCTTGATTAGTAAGAATAACATTCGTTTGTGGCAGCTTTGGCCAACTTGCCCGCCATTTCATTATATTGGATTCCCTTGTGAGCAGGAATCACATATAGCTTAAGCGTAGTATTGTAAGGATTTTTTTTGTGAAAGTTGTGATATTTTTCCTTTATTTTAAGTATATACGGATTAACTTCAATATCAATTTTAACATTTTGTAAAGATAATAGAGCACTCAGGGAATCTGAAAAAATACATATGTTATGATTTTGATTTTGTAGGGCTACCGAGAGTGCTTCATTTAAAGCGATGCATTCTACAGTGTAAACGGAGGAACATGGAGAGATTTTGTGATTTATAGCAACATGTGTTTGGGGAGAAATTCAAGAAAAACCGACACCTGAGTTAGTTTCACTACCATCTGTGTACACAGCTACAGCATCGCTTTTTACAATAAGTTCGTCAATATCTTCATCCGGGTTGTAAGCTGTAAGTTTGAGTCTCAAGATTTGAAAAGATTTTGATTGAGAAATGTTTGCATAAATGAATAGCGCGCAGAGACAGAAGAGGTAACTTTGATTCAGCTAACAATATATTTTTAGGGGCACTGATTCTATAGCCAACTGCGCTCCTGACGGCAGATTATTGAATACTTTCTAATTTTTCTATTTGTTTAATACGGGTAGGAATGTAAATGAAGTTTGCATAGTCAATGGTCGATCTGACATAGCTTTTGTAAACAGAGATGAGGGTCATAGGATCAGCGCCCCACCAGGTGCCACAAAGGAACTTTATAATATTCAAAGCTATTGAGCATTTTTTGTGTACTTCATTAACTTATCGAAAGAAAGTAAGCTCATAGTCGAAACTAATTCTTCATTTTTTCCAGGAAGCATGTCTCAATCTTTTGACTTTGTCACACTCTGCATCCCACCACGGGACCGGATTATCATGTTTGAACAATTTACTAGAGATAGCTTTTCTATGCGTGGACTCGATTATAGAATCAGTTACAGTACGCATGAAAAAAGTATACTTTAAACTGGGTTTTAGAGATTCGTGATCATTAGACAGAAATTTCTCATATTGGTTTTCAAGTTTTATGTTGAGGTTATCCCATTTAGTTTTTACGTTTTTGATTTTGAAGCATTTTTTACTGTATTTGGTTTTAGCAATGTCAAGGTCTATATAAAACGGATAATGATCGGAACCCTAAGTTTCATCTGAGACTTGATAATTTACTTTATCAGCAAGGTTAGTAGAAGAAAAAACAAACTCAATATTTGACCTCAGATTTCTATACGTATTTATGTGAGAAAAAGTATCGTTATTATGAATGAAAATGTCGTTATGGGCAAGTAGTGACTTCTATAACCTCTTAACATTAGTGTCCGAAAAACGGCAGTTTCAATTCAAATTGTGTGCGTTAAAGTCACCTGAAAGTAAAGAATATTTATCTTGTTTAAAATTATTTATAATGCAATCCCATTCTATTTGACTTGGAATGGAACCAGGAGTTCGATAGCACGCAATAATATCGGCGCAAGGTTCAATGCTATTTAAATGTATTCTGCACAATTCGACGGAGTCGCAAGGAGATTTTAAATGATGAATTTCAATAAAAGGTAGACATTTACGACTTGAAAATATGATACCTTCTCCTCTTGAATGGCATCGGTCTTTTCTTACAGTCAAAAAACCTGGGAAATATACCTTAATGTCAGGATGTAACGAAGTTTCAACACAGATGAGGTTGTCCAGGTCGACGAGAATTTTTTCTAATTCAGTGCGCCGTTGTTGAAAGCTTCTGCAGTTGAAATAAAGAATTTTGAGTATATTTTGTCGCTCTTGCTCCATCTTGATTTATTTTTTCGTCGTCTGCCTCACTTTGAGTATCTGAGAACTCCATGCTTTCAGTAGCACTTAAACGTACAAGAATTCTTTCGATACGGTTTCTTAAGTTTTGGTCAGTTATGTGTTCTCGTATATCGCCAAGCATCTTTTTTAGAGAGCCAATGTCCTTTGTAAATTCAGCAGCCAATGCGGGAATATCGGCTTTGCCGAAAGAACCTGCTAAGAAGTTTGTTAGTTGTTTGAAGTCAAGAGAAAAATCGTCTGAGCCTGCCATAATAAATTCTTTGCTGGATTAAGTTGCAGCTCAACTTGACTGTCTGAGACGGTTCTTTTCGCTGCGAGTTTTGGTTTCTTGAAGGTAGGAGAAACTTTTTTATTGGAGGGATCAGCTATCTTTTTAATGTTTTCTATTCCATCGTATGATGAACCGTTGCCTGATGAAGTACTTGGAGGCTTAGGACGTTTGGAGTTTACCGAAGTTGAGATGTCAAGAGATTTTTGATTTGTTTCTAAGCCATGTACTGTTATGTCTTTGTTAAGAGCCTCTGAGGCTATGCTAGTCGTCAGGGGCTCACTGTTTATGTTTACGTGCGCGTTAATTACCACGCTGTCAGAATTTTCCGGCAAACCTTGAACGGTCAAAGGAGGATTTTTGCAGTATTTCGCCAAGTGACCCTCCTCTCGGCACAGGAAACAGGACAATTTTAAGACAGAAAAATACAAATAATATGTCGTGTCTTCAAACTTGATTGAAATTGGCTGTGGAATTTTGTCTTAATCATCGGGATTTATATACATTTGACGTCGGAAGCTCAAAACATGAGAAAAACCCGGATCATTCAGACCGGCACGAATATACGTGATTTGTGAGCAAGGACTGACTCCAAAATTACTAAGCTCTTCAATAATAATATCATTAGGGATGATTGGGTTAACATTTGAAATAATAATACGTTTGGCTCTTGAAACCAGCGGGCGAATTTCCAGTGCGTGTTGTCCGGCAATAAACCTCATGCGGCCTTCTGTGAGGCTGTCAGCTGCTTCTCTGCTATTCATATAAAGTCAGATTCTACCATGAGAAATGCGCGAAACGAAGCGAATATGAGCTGGGTCAGTTAGTTTTCCGATAGCGAGAGTGTATTCTTGAACTGTTATGCCTTCCATGGCGTCGATGACGATAGCTTGCTCCTTGGTTGGTACTTGAACTTGTTGCGCAACGTGTGCGTAAGAAGACCTTGTAGAGGGGAACTGTGTGCTTGGAGAACGCTGTATGTTGCCGATAATTTTTGTGCAAGTGCTTCCGGAACCAGAAGCACCCACGGCTCCAACAAGAACAGGCCTTTTAAGCCCGAAAAGAGCTATATATAGTATTTAACTGATTTTCGGTTAAATACGCAGAACGGGCAACTCGTATACACGTCCGATCACGACGGTGTCCTGACACCAAATTTTTTTTTTAAGACTTCAAGCGAATACGGAGTGAAACGCTTGCTTGTAGTGAATGTATGCCATATGCATGTTTCTTTGATGTTTAGGAGCTGGCGTCATGACAACAGTGTCTAGGGTCACTGGAGCTTTACTGTCCCACGAATTTTTACAACATCATTTTCGTTTTTCCGGTAAGGATGTCCTTCTCATCGCAGTGAGAATAAACCCTTTTCTGCAATGATGGCTGTAACGAATTTATAAATTGTTGTAAAAACAGGCTATCGTTCGAAATTTGGATGGATTTTTAGCGCCTGATTTTTCAGGCAACATATACGTAGTACCTTTGAGCATGAAGCCTGGCATCACATCTGATTGTACGATGATCTTCTGAAAACACCTTGTTAATGCAGCGTGCACACTCATCATTTACCTTTTTAAAACTGCTGAAACATATGAATCTGTAATTTTAGTAAGCTCCAATTCAGGGTTATTGCTTGCTCTTGCTTTCTCTAGTTGGAACTACGCAGCATCTAGATTGCTTCTGTTTGTTTTTCACCAAACACCCGAACCGTAGTTAGTCATGTCTTCCAATTGAGGAAATTCGGGGTTTTGATAGTTATTATGAATTACACACAGTTCACGGTAAAACCTTCTTTTATCTGCATAAAAGATTCGATTTTGTTGCCTTCTTTACTGCCATTAGGAGTCTATAATCTTATCCAATATTGCTAGTGCTGCCACAGCTGCACAATATACTAGAGTTTGCACCTGTAACGCAGATAGTATCACGTTCAAATTATAAGTAAAACCTTGCTATGCAGGTATTCTATTAGTGCACGCAGATCCTCTGTGATATTCATCTGCGGCAGAGAATGCCTTTGTGTTGGTTCTACATATCTGAAATCTAGTTACACTTTGCCCACTTTTCTTTGTCAAAAAATAAAGGCGCATAACATCTCTGTTCATATGGTATGTCCATTTTAAGCACCTTCTCGGTTGCTGAACCTCTGCTTCTGCCTCTGGTTAAATTAGGCCATCTGCCTTTGGAGGATGTGATGGGACTGGATCATCACCGGACTGAGCAAGAACATCGAATGCCTGACTGTTTCACAGCTCGCCATTGCCACCAAACCGCATGACATGGCCCCCAGCTGTGGCTCCAGGGGCGCCCAACGATCCTCGGGATGCGAGAAGCATTTCAAAATATTCAAAAGACTCTCTATGATTTCTATGAATTTTGGTGTTCCTCTTAGTCCCTTTCTCTTCGTTTCATGTCTGTCTGGCATGGAAAACCCTAACAATAGCAATGCTACAGCCAACAGAGCCGTCAAAGTCATGAGAAGAAATAGACCGTAAGCCGGTTAACGGACCCCGACCATTTTAACTGCGCAGGCGTCGCGCAATGGTAAAGTAAGGCAGGAAATGGATGCTCTTTTCGTCACATGTTACAGACATCTGTAATAAGCGTTTACGTCGTTCCAGGCGTCCACCTAGGTGATTGGGTGGGTGAACTGAAGAAGTAGGTGGAGTTTACCAGAGTGAAGTGGACGGGGCTTGAGGAATTAAAGAATCTGGGGAAAGTGCTGGGTGAAAGACATAGCCTCGAAATTTATAAATCTTTTTAATAATTATTATTAATATTTTAATTAGGAGCCTCGGTGGCTCAGGCGGTTAGGCGCTCGGAATTCACGTTAGAGATCCGGGGTCCGAACTCTGAGCCGGCACCGCTATAAATTTTTCTATGTACTTTTACCGAGGTTCTGGTGGTTCGGGTCCCATTTTTAGCTGTATCCCCCCCCCCTCCTCCCATAATGTACGTGGCTTCAACCAAGTCCGTAAATGGTGGAGTAAAAACCAGGCTTTGCCCGATATGTCAAATTAGGCATACTGCTCTCATCAGATCACTTGATTGCATTAAAAAAATACGTCCGCGACTGATGATATATACCGGGACAGTCCCATGTAGAGTATTCAAAAATCTAACTCTAACAAATATGTCTTTGACATATTGGGCAGTAACTATCTCAAAACTGAGAGAAAAATGAGCTTTTTTATAGATATATTATGCCGAAGATGCATACACCTACCCAAGGTGTTCTTGCGTTGACGTCGCGGTAGGGCTTGAGCTTTTAGACCGTAAGCCCATGACATAAATGATGTAAATGCAGGTGCAAGGACAATTTTTCACCTGACAGGTTCAACTTAGGATGACGAACGTAAAAATGCGTGCCTTCAAGTTCTGAGTGGGGAAGGTGAGCGGTGGCGAGCAGGCAAAGGTGCCAATTTTTACGGTTCATTGCTTGGTGTCCTGCAAGCTTGAAAATTTGTGTACATGTAGAAGATGACATATAAATAGCACCTGCGAATTGAAAGGCACTTATCTGGGGAATGAAGTGCTTTCAGGCACCTTCATAGATGCCGGAAATTCAGGTAAAATTTCTCGATATTGATTTTACGGGAAAAAGTTTCAAACAAAAGTTGGTCTGCTTGGAAAGATTTAGAGAAAACATCGATTAAAGAAATACGAGAACAATCAAAAGCTGTTTTCCTGTCCAGCGAGTCATTTTTTCGAAAATGAACAAGAGAGAAAAAATACTCCCTTGCAGGTTTGCTTCAATATTACTAAAAAACATTTCATTCAAATGTTTATATTTACCAAGTTATGCGCATTTTTCATTCTTTTTTCCATTGTTCCGTTCACCTGTTGTATCTTTATCAATTCAAAATAAGGTGTTCTCGAAATGAGTACATCAATAAAGTAAGTCTTGTGTAACAAATTGGCGTTAGTTACTTACAGGTGAAATAATAACTTATTCTCCTATAAACAATAATAAACAGAGTCACGTTCTCAGCTTCTAATTATGGTAGAAGGTTGTAATAAAGCTGAATATTATTCTAAAAAATTATATAAGAAAATCGCTTTACTCTCACATTTACATTATTTATTGTTGTTAAAGTTTATACTTTTTCCGTTGGAATGTATTCGATCTTTGTTACCGTGACGAAAGTCAATTTCCCGGACGCAGCATGGGGTCGTCTCAGATTTTTCGACGGCCACTGGCGTAGGCGTAGATGGTTACACTGCTTACAGCAGAAGTTTCATTACAAATTCTTCGTGGTGCAATTTTAATGCAATTATATAATATACATTGAGAGGTGTCAATATCCTACTTCGAAATACAAGGTGATCGAGAATGTGAATGCGACAGGTAACTCCAAGAAAGTCGAAAAAATAATTCTGTGTTCAAAATCGCGTTGAGGATTTATCCATTGCTTTGAAATTCGTCTTTTTTTGTTGAAATAAACAATATAGTGGAATTTTTTCTTCTTTCCTTGGTCGAAATAGAGCGCCGCCGTTCCAAAATGTATCTTTTTTGTGAAAAAATGTCATTTTTTAGGTTGAAAGTTGAACTATTTCGGTAGAAATTAAAACTATTTTGTTGAAAATTCGTCTTTATTATTCTACTTTTATTATTATACTTCAACTGTAATTGATTTCCAATTAAAATATTTTGTACTTAAGTAATGTAAAGTAATACATTTTTACCCGAGAATTCATCTGTTTCGTTTGTAAATGTAATTACTTGCTTAAGAAATCATGCGTTCCTTTAAACTTTCCACTACATTGGTAGAAAGTTGAACTGTTTGGTTGAAAAGTATTTCTTTTCTGGAAAAATGATATTGTCAGTTTGATCATTCAACTGCTTTGAAGAAAATTAGTCTCCTTCCCTTGAAAATTCAACAATTTAGTGGACATTTTTTCCGATTTCTGGTTACAAATTCGGCTTCCTCGTTTTCAAATTTATCTCTTCTGGTAAAAAATCAAGCATTTTCGTCGAAAATTAATCTCACTTTCACTGAGGATTCGGATTTTTTTTACATTGCTCTTTTCTGGTTGAAAATTTCACTACTTACTTCACAGTTGAACTGCTTTGATAAAACTTCAACCAAAATATGGTTTTGGTTAAAGATTCCTCAGAATTAATCTGTTTTGGTTTCAAATGTTATTACTTGCTTGAAAAATCCCGTTCAATCATTTTCTGTGTAACAACAACAATTGAGGGGACTTTTTTGCTGTCTTAGTTCCAAGTTTGTTTCAAAATTTGTCCTTTTTTGTGAAGAACTTTTTTTTCTTCAACTTTTCAACATAAAACTCTTTTTTATCCAAAAAACATTTTTGGTTCAATTTATTATTACATTCTCATCATAATGAGAAGGTAGTCATCTTATCTAAAAAATGACTTTTGTGGATTCCAGCAAATTACGTCGGTGTCTGCCTGTCTGTCCTTGTCGTCGTTGTCATCGCCTATATCCCGGATAACTTTTGAAGGACTAATCGGATTGCTTTTTGCTTTAGCACACAGTATCAGGGACAATAAGGAAAAATCGAGTTCGTTAACCAGCTATTTTGTATAGACATTAAAAAAGTTCGAGCATTTTCAATATTTTGCAGATCATTTTTTTCAAAATACAGAAATTGCAGGGACGGCTATTCGTAGTACTCGAAAACTGGAACAGTTTATTCATACGACTTCTCCGATAAGAAGAAAGTTTTCAGAGTTAAAGCATTTTCAAAACCTCGCCAAAAAACGATAATTAAAATTTTGAGCAAAACGAGGCACGATATGAAACAAAGTCAAGAGACGAAAATCGTTACTTTTTGAAAGCCCTACAAGAATGTCATAACAAGTTTTTAAATTTTCTTGAAAAAATCGAAAATTGAATTTTTGGTCGCACAATAAATAATGATTCATTACATTCTCATCGTAATGAGAAGGTATTGAATTTATGTGAAAAATGACTTTCGTGCATTCCATGAAATGTTCTGAGGCCCCCTTAGGCATAAAAAATAGTTTTGACGTCGGTGTCCACTTAAAGTATGCAACCATGACAATAGGTAACAAGACAATATTTTCATTTGTCTACAACGAATTTTTCTATAGACACTCTGTACAAGAAATACAGAAGAAAATACTGTGAAATGAAGAACAAATAATAAAATACATTTGCTTTATTTTTATCTGTCCAATTAAAAAGTTGCGAACAGAGGCACAAAATGTACAGAAAATCACGTGTGACAAATATTCTAAAAAAACCCGAAGATGCGTACTGCACTTTTCTTTTAAAATCGGCCTTAAGCTGATGTCATAATTCGTTCATCTACATTATTTCTACAAATTTGCTTTTATCCATTTTTTGGTAGGACGTGTAGTTTTGGATGTAATCATGAAAAATAACATTACAAATAAACAAGTTAAATTTATGACAAAACGACGGGAGATTAATGGCGAATAAAGAACGAATATTAAAGTAATCATGAAAAATAAAATTTCTACTTAATTTTCCTATATCTGATCGAGGAGTTCGGAGCCGAGATACAGATATTAACATAGTATACATGTAATATATTAAAGTGGAACGTAATATAGAAAAATTCGCGTATTGGACAAATTTTATTTCAGTGCGAAGCACGAGATACGTGATGAGAATGTGTTTGTTAAACCGATGGAGCTTCAACAAAAAAGAATTCACAATGACCAAGTTACTACTGTCGATGATTTCACATTATATTTTCGTGTAACTTAATTTCATGTAAAACTGCCCGCGCAACGGGCAGATTTTTTTTCACTTCAATTACTCCCTTGCGAATTCTGCAATCGTGTTGAAATGTCATTTTGCTTCGACATTGAACTGTTTCGAAATTGATTTTTCTTGGGTTGGAGATTAAAGGTTTTCGTGGAGAAGATAATTTTTTTTACAATTCATACTTTTAGTTGGGAGATTCAATTGCTTTGAAGAAAATTAGCCTTTTTGCCTTGAAAATTTAATAATGTAGTAGAAACATGTTTTCCTTTCTTGGGTTAGAATTGGGCTTCTTTGTTTCACAATGGATCTCTTTGGGTAAAAAAACCTAATTTATTTTCGTTGAAAATTCAACCATTTTGCTAGAAAATTAATCTGATTTTACTGAGGATTCAGCATAGATTCATTACACCTGAAATTATAATATTTAAGGACGTGTAAAAAAGTAACTTATTAAGTAGCTTGAAGTTACTGTGTCTACTTAGCGCAACTTACTGTACTTACAAGTAACGTAACTGTAAGTAGTTACCTTTTTTCGCTAAGAAACGGAACTCTGACTAGTAACTCAGAAAAAACATTGTGCTAGAAGGATTTGTTCCACATATCGTGTGCAATATAGTATCCTAACTAAGTATCCTAGCAGTGCCTCAACACAGTAACGTAATATAATACTTCTTTTTTGAAAGAAAAGGTCCCTTCATAAAATTAATTGCCACTTCTTGCAGCACCAAAGTATCGATCGAATTCCAACCTACAATCTTCAATCATACGCTACTGCCAATCACATAAACACCTACTTCGGTAACGTTTTTATTTCACTTTACACCCTCACGAGCAGAACCCATACTTTGTAAAAATATTGTCGTTCACTTATAAAGAAACTTATACCTTCCTTAAATTTAAGAGACTTTTCAGTAGTGTTGCCGTCCGAGACGAGAAATACCGAGCCTGGCTCGCTTTCGTCTCGTTCATTACTCGGTTCCGTGTCGTTTTCCCGGGAGCGTTACTCGGTTTGTCTCGTCAAATTCTTACTCGTCCCGTCTCGTCCTTACTCGTTCTCGCCTCGGTTTTTCCGAGAAATGCGACAGATGTGCGCTAGCAGAGCGGACAGCTCGCGGGAGCGTTCTTTTGCCACTCTGACGCGCTAATGCTAATTAGCGTTCTTTAATAAATAGGTAAAGTAGAAATATGATCACATACTATACCTTTTTGTTCATTACTGATTAATTTGATATCAAACACGACTATGTTTCGATTGTTTCAAAGATTTAACTTCACTCTATTAGTATGTCATCATGTTCTTATTAAACATTTATTTTGCCAATTATAAGAATAGAATATATGAAACAGAAACGTAAAAAGATAGGTATATTTTCAAGTCATTCGCAGTTTGAAGAATTTAACTCTAAGTTAATTTTTTATAATTCAAAGTAGAATTTTAAAATTTTGTGGTACCTAATTTCAATACAAATATTTTCATTTTTTCAAATCGATAGAACAGGTTTTAGAATGATTTCACAAATATTGGAAAAAAATCATAAAGTTTTCATCATATTTCTTAACGTTTCACAAACATTTCGAAAATTTTGCTAAAATTTTAAAAGATTTCACAGACATTTCAAGATCTCACATAGATTTTTACATACTTTAAAAGATTTCAAGGCATTCACAAAGATTTCAAATCATTTAAAAGATTGCACAAACATTTCAGATATTTTCATTTTTTCAAATCGATAGAACAGGTTTTAGAAAGATTTTACAAATATTGGAAAAAATTCATAGAGTTTTCAAAATATTTCTTAACATTTCGGATATTTTGCTAAAATTTTAAAAGATTCCAAAAGATTTCGCAGAAATTTCAAGATCTCACATAGATTTTTACATACTGTAAAAGATTTCAAGACATTCACAAAGATTTCAAATCATTTAAAAGATTGCACAAACATTTAAGATATTTTCATTTTTTCAAATCAATAGAACAGATCTTATAGAGATTTCACAAATATTTGAAAAAATTCATAAAGTTTTCAACATATTTCTTAACGTTTCACAAACATTTCGAATATTTTGCTAAAATTTCAAAAGATGCCATAAGATTTCACAGACATTTCAAGATCTCACATAGATTTTCACATACTTTGAAAGATTTCAAGAAATTCACAAAGATTTCAAATCATTTAAAAGATTGCACAA
>CAKNYM010044951.1:0-46364 GCA_932195095.1 Andricus curvator | reverse complement strand
TTCAAGAAATTCACAAAGATTTCAAATCATTTAAAAGATTGCACAAAGATTTAAGATATTTTCATTTTTTCAAATCAATAGAACGGATTTCAGAAAGATTTTACAAATATTTGGAAGGATTCATAAAGTTTTGAAAATATTTTTTAACATTTCACAAACATTTCGAATATTTTTCTAGAATTTTAACAGATTTCAAAAGATTTCACAGAAATTTCAAGATCTCACATAGATTTTTACATACTTCAAAAGATTTCAAGACATTCACAAAGATTTCAAATCATTTAAAAGATTGCACAAACATTTAAGATATTTTCATTATTTTAAATCAATAAAACAGATCTTATACAGATTTCACAAATATTTGAAAAAATTCATAAAGTTTTCAACATATTTCTTAACATTTCACAAACATTTCGAATATTTTGCTAAAATTTTAAAAGATTCCAAAAGACTAATATAGTGAAGTTAAATCTTCGAAAAAATCGTAACATATTCGTGTTTGATATCAAATTAATCAGTAATGGACAAACAAGTATAATATGTGATCAGATTTCGACTTTAGCTATTCATTAAAGAACGCTAATTAGCATTAGCGCGTCAGAGTGGCAAAAGAACGCTCTCGCGAGCTGTCCGCTCTGCTAGCGCACATCTGTCGCATTTCTCGGAAAAACCGAGGCGAGAAACGAGTAAGGACGCCACGAGACGAGTAAGAATGAGACGAGACAAAACGAGACGAGAAATGCCGAGACAGCAGGTATGGCTCGTCTCGTCCCGTCTCGTTTCTCGGGATTTCTCGCTCGGCGGCAACACTACTTTTCAGCGAAAGATCGTCTTTTTTTCACAAAAAAGATACATTTTGGAACGGCGGCGCTCTATTTCGACCAAGGAAAGAAGAAAAAATTCCACTATATTGTTTATTTCAACAAAAAAAGACGAATTTCAAAGCAATGGATAAATCCTCAACGCGATTTTGAACACAGAATTATTTTTTCGACTTTCTTGGAGTTACCTGTCGCATTCACATTCTCGATCACCTTGTATTTCGAAGTAGGATATTGACACCTCTCAATGTATATTATATAATTGCATTAAAATTGCACCACGAAGAATTTGTAATGAAACTTCTGCTGTAAGCAGTGTAACCATCTACGCCTACGCCAGTGGCCGTCGAAAAATCTGAGACGACCCCATGCTGCGTCCGGGAAATTGACTTTCGTCACGGTAACAAAGATCGAATACATTCCAACGGAAAAAGTATAAACTTTAACAACAATAAATAATGTAAATGTGAGAGTAAAGCGATTTTCTTATATAATTTTTTAGAATAATATTCAGCTTTATTACAACCTTCTACCATAATTAGAAGCTGAGAACGTGACTCTGTTTATTATTGTTTATAGGAGAATAAGTTATTATTTTACCTGTAAGTAACTAACGCCAATTTGTTACACAAGACTTACTTTATTGATGTACTCATTTCGAGAACACCTTCTTTTGAATTGATAAAGATACAACAGGTGAAAGGAACAATGGAAAAAAGAATGAAAAATGCGCATAACTTGGTAAATATAAACATTTGAATGAAATGTTTTTTAGTAATATTGAAGCACACCTACAGGGGAGTATTTTTTCTCTCTTGTTCATTCTTCGAAAAAATGACTCGCTGGACAGGAAAACAGCTTTTGATTGTTCTCGTATTTCTTTAATCGATGTTTTCTCTAAATGTATCAATTTTATCAAAAAATAATATAGGAATGAAAATATGCATCTTTCCAAGCAGACCAACTTTTGTTTGAAACTTTTTCCCGTAAAATCAATATCGAGAAATTTTACCTGAATTTCCGGCATTTATGAAGGTGCCTGAAAGCACTTCATTCCCCAGATAAGTGCCTTTCAATTCGCAGGTGCTATTTATATGTCATCTTCTACATGTACACAAATTTTCAAGCTTGCAGGACACCAAGCAATGAACCGTAAAAATTGGCACCTTTGCCTGCTCGCCACCGCTCACCTTCCCCACTCAGAACTTGAAGGCACGCATTTTTACGTTTGTCATCCTAAGTTAAACCTGTCAGGTGAAAAATTGTCCTTGCACCTGCATTTACATCATTTATGTCATGGGCTTACGGTCTAAAAGCTCAAGCCCTACCGCGACGTCAACGCAAGAACACCTTGGGTAGGTGTATGCATCTTCGGCATAATATATCTATAAAAAAGCTCATTTTTCTCTCAGTTTTGAGATAGTTACTGCCCAATATGTCAAAGACATATTTGTTAGAGTTAGATTTTTGAATACTCTACATGGGACTGTCCCGGTATATATCATCAGTCGCGGACGTATTTTTTTAATGCAATCAAGTGATCTGATGAGAGCAGTATGCCTAATTTGACATATCGGGCAAAGCCTGGTTTTTACTCCACCATTTACGGACTTGGTTGAAGCCACGTACATTATGGGAGGAGGGGGGGGGGGATACAGCTAAAAATGGGACCCGAACCACCAGAACCTCGGTAAAAGTACATAGAAAAATTTATAGCGGTGCCGGCTCAGAGTTCGGACCCCGGATCTCTAACGTGAATTCCGAACGCCTAACCGCCTGAGCCACCGAGGCTCCTAATTAAAATATTAATAATAATTATTAAAAAGATTTATAAATTTCGAGGCTATGTCTTTCACCCAGCACTTTCCCCAGATTCTTTAATTCCTCAAGCCCCGTCCACTTCACTCTGGTAAACTCCACCTACTTCTTCAGTTCACCCACCCAATCACCTAGGTGGACGCCTGGAACGACGTAAACGCTTATTACAGATGTCTGTAACATGTGACGAAAAGAGCATCCATTTCCTGCCTTACTTTACCATTGCGCGACGCCTGCGCAGTTAAAATGGTCGGGGTCCGTTAACACCACTGAGCTGGCGGCCAAGGGTTCGATTCTCCCGGCCGGAGTGATTTTTACTGACACTCACTTGTTACACTTCCAACATTCGACAGTCACCCTTCGTTTTCCTTACCCCGAGTAGCTTTTCCGGTAATACATGATGCCCAACAAAAGTTACCCACATACATCCGCTTCCAATATATCGGGTGGTGTTTTGGGTTTTGGTAATTTATAATTAAAATATATGCCACATATACCCGACCGATTATAAGTTCAAAATCGCTTTAATAAAACTAATGACATATATTATATAATATATATAATAAATAACTACATGATTTATTCACATAAGAAACTTGGTCCCGATATTTCTGTTTGACGCGTCTGGAGATACACCCACATAATATCGGGTACACCACGAAATATAAGGGATCTTCTCATTGCTCCCCCAATTCTTACATCTTTGCTATTCATTTCCTTTGTCACTGCCCTGCGGTTGCGGGGATACGTCTAACACTCACAGGCAATTACTGCATCAGTGAGTCAGCAATATCGGCCAATAGCGTGGCTGAAGTCCTCGCTGTATGGAGCGGGCTTTGGGGTTACGCTTAGGCTTACAGGGGGACGCAACGGGATCACCCAAGCGTCAGGGGCTCTTACGGTCTCAACTCATGAAATAATAATAATAATAACTTTCACTTCTCCACCCGGAGGTTGGTACTGGGGAGGAGAACGCAAGACAAACGCACGCGTGGTGCCGCGCAGCACTGAGCTGAATGGATTGAGTCTCGAATCACCATAATAGCACGGAAAGTTTGACGGGAACCGTCGAAACGTTCCCGGAACGTGTAAAATGCCGGTCACTTGGCAGCGTTCCAGGAACGTTCCACTAGAATGTTCCGAACCGAAATTACCGTTATTGTTAATATTATAAAAAAATATCGCGTAAACCATGAGTGATAGGTCAAAATCGATGTCAGTTAACAATATGAATATCGTATTACAGTGTTGCATATGCGGTACACAAAAATAAAAAATGATATCCATTTTTACCTATCTCTCTCGGTTTACCAGATAATTTTTGTTAAAAATAACAATAACCGAAGGTTCCCATCAGATCTAAGTGGAACGTTCCTGGAACTGCTCAAATATTGTCAGCCTGACACTCTGGATGTTCAGGCTAAATAGCCATTTTTCTCCATGTATTTATATCTCATTAGATTTTCTTTAAAAGAAGTGGCATATTGTGATCCATTCAATAAACATGTGCATCACGTAATTTATGAACCAAATCGTGAAATAACTATTGAACTTTATAAAGCAGGCAAGAAATGTGTGTGTGTAGTATCCAGAAAGTAAAAGCTGAACTAATTGAAGTGAATAAAGATGTTAAACAAGGAACAAATTGTGATTAACATATTTGGGACCTGGGGCCCATAAGATTATATAAAGTACCGAGCCTATATGACGTATCAAAATGGATAGGAGGGAGAGAAGAAGCAGCTAATCACGCAATCGCCGAAATCCGGGGTTCAGAGGCTCGTGGGGATCACTCACGTTCACTAATTACATGCAACACAGCGAATCGTGAAAAGAAGAAAGCTGCCTTTGACGTTCGAGAGTGGTTTTTGAATTTGGTGAACAATCCTGGATATTAACGACTTTGTAGTTCATTTATGTGGGACGCCTGCATAATTTAAAGAAAAAGGATTATCTTAATCATCAGACAAGCTGAGGACAAGGAAGATTGAAAGCCACATTGAAGCCAACATTGAGTGTTAAGTAGACCAAGAATATTGTTATTAATTTGGACTTTGAGAATTTATTCATGTAATGTTTGAAAGAGTGAATTATTCATTGCGTAGGCAATTTCAAATGGTGGATATCGATATAGAATCTTCACAATCTTGAGCAAATAATTTATATTCTCTAAATCCAAGGATTCTGAATTAGAAATATTAAGGACGCAGATTCGAATTTCAAAGTATGGGTTCATAAGTTATATTGGAAGATGCGTAAGGAATATCAAGGACAATTGTATAGTAATCGTTGCACATTATATGTTTATAATATTTTACATTTTGAAGAAACTGCTTTGCGGTTTGCATTATATCTCTGTCTGATTTTTCCTTTTCCTTTTACATTTTAAGTTTTCTTTAATGAAAGAGCATGAAGACTCGCTCGCCCCCTTGAAATAAAACATCACAAGTGGCAACAAACGATACAAATACAGATCCATAAAGGAAAGATCGAGACAATGATTTAGTAGACATAGATTTTGACGGTAAGAATGTGGAAAATGTTATTTCATCGCGTGACAAAGTTTTTCGAAAACAGGAGAAGGCAATCAATAACTATAATAACAGTTTTCGAGGCAGGGATAAAAAGAGTAATTGCAATAGTATGAACGAAAATAGTGACAAATCTGAGTGCGAGGAGCATGTTGATGATGTCAAATAGATGCTGAAGGTAATAATCGAAACGTCCAAAGGTATAAATGAAAACGTTAATTTTATCAACAAAATAGGAAAGCGAATTACTCAGAGCCCTCATTGCCCAAATATACACGTTATTATTTGATAATAAGAGAACTCCCACTGCGAGTACAAGATATTTTAGCAGCCTATAATTTTGAGCAGACTTTTCAATTGTAAGAACCTCGTCAGGTTTAGAAGAAACAGAAAGAATGGTATCATCAATTCGAAGATAGGGATAAAAGTAGATGGGACAGAGAAATAGAAATGAAAAATAATAGTAGTTGCTATAGCCGTCAGGAAAATCAAGCAGGATCCTGTAGATCATGGAAAAATGACAGAGATTCTGGGGATAGATATAATAAAGAAAGAGATGATAGGGAAAAGACAGATACCTCTATGCCATAGCAGTCGATTTTCAAGGTTGTTTTCTTCCGTCAATCATGCCCTCAACTGGACAAAACTTCATGATTTAGGCGTAATCTCGAAAATAATTAGGATAATGAAAAGTTTATATGAGAGAGCATCAACCCGCGTCAGAGTGGGGCATGAACTCTCAGATAAGTTACCGATTACGGAAGGGATCCTGCAGGTTAAAAATTTGAGTCTGATAATATTTAACCTCTTAACTTCTGACATTGAGACTTTCTTTAGGGGAAAAGGTCTGGTCGGCCTTAGAATTTTGGGTGATAAAGATATTATTGTTTTAATTTTTGCAGACAATTTAATTATGCTAGCGGAATCAAAAATTGATGCAATAAGAAAACTCAATGCCTTGAATAAATATTGAACAACAAATAAATTAACGGTCAATAAAGACAAAACCAAGTATACTATTTTCAAAAAAGGTCGAATTGGCGAAAAACTTCTTGGTTTGAAATATGATGGTAATCAGCTGGAGTTTGTTTCTTGTTTTTATTTTTTTTGTACGATTCTTTCTAGTTCAGGAATTTTATGTTTGGCAGCTCATGCCGCAGCCAGCAGAGCCAACCTAGCCTCGGCAGTGGTAAAAAATATTTTAATCCGAACTAAATGTTCCTACTGGCCTTCTATTATCAAAATACAGAACTCGCTTATCAAGAGCACCTTCTTCTATGCGGCTTATATTGTCGGTCTCAACTATTCAGAAGTTTAATTCGTCTTCCTATGGATTTTCAGTAGCTGTTGAGTATACTCTAGTCAGATCGTCGATATTGAAATTTGTGATTGTCACTTCGTTCACGTCTAAGGTATCGTTTTGAAAGTTATTTGAGTTTGAGGAGATAATTAAACATTTATCTTCGGAATTTGCCTCGGAATTTGCGCAAATTGTTATGTTGCTTTCGTATGCTGAGTCTAAATCGAGCTCTGAGGTTTTTCTCATTTTTTTAGGAAGCTCTTGGTTACGCGCAACTATTTCCGCTAGTTTGAAGTTTTGTATTACTTGTTGACGGGTTATTGGCTTGTGTAATTCAGAGTGTACATGTCATATATATATACCTGTCTCTGTCAAAAATCCACCCAAGCCCAAGGAGGTAGAGACTTTTTGGAGAGAGGTGTACAAGATCCCGAAAACACTAGAGTTGAAAGAAGATACTGAAAATATCATCCGCTTCAAGGAGTTTTGCGTCAACCTCATAAAATCTGAGGAGGAATGTCCATCAATCACTGACGAAGAGGTGAAAAAAGCACTTAGAGGCACGAAGAACTTTTCCGCTGCTGGACCAGATTGTATCAAGAACTTTTGGTGGAAGAAGTTTACTTTTACACACCAACATTTGGCCCGCATATTCAACTCATATTTAAAGTCGGAGACGCCCATTCCGCAGTGGCTGGTGTTAGGACGCACTGTACTCCTGCCAAAAAAAGGCAACTTGTCCAACCCAGAGAATTACAGGCCAATAACTTGTTTGAGCACGCTGTATAAGATCTTTACAGCTGTCCTCAACAACAGGATTGTTCGACGAATTGAGCCTGTATGGCGAGAGATGTACGAACAACGTGGCTCGAAAAAAGGTGTAGCAGGCTGTCGAGAGAACCGGCTAATTGACAGGTGTGTCTGTAAAGACGCTGCAGCCCATCAGCGCGTCCTGTCAATGGCCTGGATTGACTACCGGAAAGCTTTCGATTCAACCTCTCATAGACTTATCATCTGTCTGTTGGAAAGCTTGAAGGTACATCCACACATAGTGAGATGCATAGAGAGATTAATGCCTCTTTGGAAAACTAGATTTACTATCTCATCTAGAAATTATCGTGTGACACCGAACAACGTCACCTTCCAGAGGGGCGTCTTTCAAGGTGATACCATGAGCCCTTTGCTTTTTTGCATCACACTTTTGCCTCTATCTCTCGCACTACGAAATTCTCCTGGATACTTCTGTGGCGGCACTAATCAGCGCGAGCATAAGGTCACTCATGTATTTTATATGGATGACCTGAAGATCTATGCCTCTGGTAGAAGCAAACTTCAAACTGCTATAAATATTGTCAAGAAGTACACAGGAAAGATTGGGACGGACTTTGGCTTGGACAAGTGTGCCAAAATTTATCTGAAGAAAGGAAAGATTACTGGCGTTCCCAAGGACCCTGAGCTTGTGGATATAAGTGTTATCAGACATCTTAATACTGGAGAGACCTATACATACCTGGACGTGCCTCAAAACCGCATTCAGGACGTAACATCAGTGAAGGAGTCTCTCCGAATCAGATACAAGCATCTTCTTCGACAGATTTGGTCTTCCAGTCTGTCGGCGTTGAACAAGGTATCTGCGACTAACATGCTTGCCGTCCCGGTTCTACTCTACTCGTTTGGGGTAGTTCAATGGACGAAGAACGAGCTTAAGGCCCTTGATGTCATTACACGTAAGATCATGCATATGCATAAAAGCTTGCATATCAATTCGTCAGTTCCGCGATTATATATTTCACGCCGTCAAGGCGGACGCGGACTTCTGAATCTCTAGTGTCTTCATAACCGGATTGTTCTAAGTACAGTTTACATCGTTGCGAATGGCAGAGATCCTCTCATAAAGATGAGGAACCACGAGATGATTGGCGAAGGAGCGTTCCTTTACAAAGCCGCGGAGCAAGCGGCGGAGACCATTGGCCTGAATTTTAGCATCAGAAGTGAGGGAAGTTCATTACTTCATCTAGATGCTTCACTTCTAAAAACCAAAGTGAAGAAAGCAGAGGTTGAAAATTTTCACCAAGAGCTACTCGACAAGAAAATGCACGGAAACTTTCATAGAAATGTAGAAAAACAGTCCTTGTCGAAGGAGGAAACTTTTGATTTCCTCAAATCATCAGGGCTTAATTCAGGTACAGAGGGTTTTATTTTCGCATGCCAGCACAGTGCCATTTCCACCTTAGCATACCGTGAGCGCATTTTATGTCAAGAAGTTCCCAGTGATAGGTGCAGAGCGTGTCATGCACACGCTGAGTACCTAGAACACATACTATCAGGGTGTCCGACCCACGCGGGAACGACGTACATCTATAGACATAATGCGGCCCTAAAAGTGCTTTATTACCATCTTTGTCGGTCTTACGGTGTTGGCCGCGACCCTGCCCTGCCGAACGCTCCAAGGGAGATAGAGTCAATTCTCCGAAACGAGAAATGCCAAATTTTCTGCAACTACGAGTTTCGGTCAGCCGTCACCGTTGCGCACTCGAGGCCTGACATTGTTCTCCAAGACTTCGAGAAACGAACTATATTCGTGATCGAATTCTCGGCACCGTCCGAATACAACATCACTGCAAAGGAGAAAGAAAAAGAGGAGAGGTATCAAGACCTTAAAAGAGAGCTACAACGACTGTACCCAAAATATTCGGTACAAGTAATTGTCCTTGTGATAGGTGCTCTCGGAGGTGCGAAACTATCACTGTTTCGTAACCTTAAAGCCATACCCGCGTGCCAAAAATATGCCAAGGCACTTGCGAGATGGATGCAGAAAGCTGCCATCCTTGGGTCGTTTCGTGTCCTCAAGACACACGAGGGTTTCGCCGGCCTGTCGTTGTGATTTTGTCGTTGCCTATGACCACCCATCTCACGGTTGTGAGACGTGGCCATAGGTGTGATTTACCGCGGTACTACTGGGGGCTATTGACATTTTGTTGGATGGCAGTTGCTCTTAGTGGGACCCTGCGGTGGTTGTTTAACTTTTTTTTTAAATTATATATATATATATATAGTATAAATACTTATTTGAGAAAAGGATTTGAATATATTTACTGTTGCTCTATAATAAAGACTATCTAAAGAATCTATATAAATGTGAAAACAATATTAAAAGTCTGTATCATTTTCAAAGTATAGCAAAATTATTTTAAGATGACATTGATCTTTTAATTTCAGCGTGAAAAGAATATTGAAAAGTCTGTATCATTTTCAAATTATAGAAAAAATATTTTATCACAGTTAAAGATAAAATTAATTATTTAATTTAAATATAAAAAGAATTTAGAAGAGTTTCGTATTATTCAGCAAAATAATGAAAATGAATTAATTTGAGTTAAAGATGAAATTAATCTTTTAATTCAAATGTAAAAAGAATATTCATAAGGCTGTATTATATTAAAAGTATAGAGACATATATTATTGATGCTAAAGACGAAATTAATTTCTTAAATTTAAATACAAAAAGAATTTAGAAGAGTTTCGAATTATTCATAAAAATAATGAAAAAGATTTAATTTGAATTAAAGATGAAATCTTTTAATAAAAATGTGAAACAAATGTTGGAAAGTTTGTATTGTTTTCAAAGTATAGGAAAAATATATTTTGTTTAACTTGAAGATAAAACTAATTTTTTTTTCTAAATTTAAACATGAAAAAGAATCTAGAAGATTTCGTATTATTTTAAAAAAATATATAGAGAAAAACATTTAATAGAAGTTTCGTGGAATTTTTTCTAATATAAAAAAGGAACTTGGAAGAATTTCGTGAAATTTATTCTAATACGCAAAAGACTTCTAAAACAGAGTTATGTGAATACGGTTTATGAAGAAAACATATATTTTAGCGTATCTATACTCACAGGAGATAAATCGTAGAGGAAATTATTATATATTCTACACTTTTCAAAAAACAAGTTGGCAGAGCCTTGTGGTATGTTAAATTACAGCGACATGACTGCGTCCTAAGCTTTTTGAATGCATATTTGGGCAATTAAATTATTGTATATGGCACTTAAACCTCGAATGTCTGATCTGAAGATAATAGATTTGTTATCTCTTTGTATATGTATCATTTCGAATAGTAAACGTTTATCAAGATTAGGCTCCAATTCTAAAATTTCAACGTTATTTAAATCGAAGTCAAAGTTATGTGCAAAGTCATAAGCATGTTTAGCTATGGCTGTGTTTGTTTCGTTTTTTTCAATAGATCTTTCGTGTTCTCTATTCCTTGTGTGCAGAGGTCTGCTGGTTTGACCAATGTATGTTTTTTTTACAATTCTTACATATATGTTTATAAACGCAGTTACATTTGTTTTCTTTTTTAATTTTATCTTTAGTACTTCTAAGTAAGGTTTTTCTTAAATTATTGTTTTGTGAGAAGTTGTAGGCTCCGGAAGCTACGATCATGGTTCCTTAAAGAAACCAATCCCGACGCAACTGGAACGTGTACGTCATCCGCTTCTGCTCCTTCTGTCCTAGAAGCTAAGCAAGCGCGGGAAATTTACGCGAGATAACATCGTGCAACACTGTTCCTTGGAGTCAGGTCTCTAGCCGCGGATGGCCTTACGCGGCAGACGGGACAGTTGGAGATGAAGGTTTCAGCTCTGGATAATTTTCTAGAGCTACAAATCTTTGTAGAATGTTATGAGAAACAGTGTTGACGGACCAGATGAAGTGATCCCAGAAGAACAGCGTTTTGCATCCGGTTCGCGATGGAATGAGCCTGACGCTGGCAAGCCGGAATCTTGTTGAGTTGGCTAAGCACTGAAGCTTTCATACCTCCAAGACTTCAGATCTCGGAGGACAATATCAGGCTTCGTAGCACTGATACGTTGAGTGGTCAAGAATGAGAACTTCCAGTAGATCTTGCACTTATCATTCTCCACAACGGACTTGAGTTCTCCCTGGGCGTATGGCAAGACAGGCAATAGATCAACACCATAGAAGTGCCTAAGATGGTAATATAACACTTTTAGAGCAGCATTGTGTCTGTCTATGTACCTGTAGCGTACATATTTTGAGAATCCACTGAGAACATGTCCAAGTGTTTCTGGCTCTTGCTTGCACGCTCGGCAGGTGGTATCGCCTACATGTACATTCATTATGCGCTCGCGGTAATCTAAGGTGTCTATAACGCCGTCTTGGCAGGCCAAAGAAATTCCTCAGTCTCCGACCTCAATCCAGCAGACTTGAGAAACATGTTGGGCAGACCCATCGACAGCTCTTGTCTACGTATGATGCCATAGAATTTACCATGAAGGGGCTTCACAGCATGTTCTCTTAGTAGAAGTGTATGTTCTACTTCCCGTACACGAACTTTGAGCACCAAAGGTGTTAGTGATGCTAGGCCATTTATAGTGTCGCTGGAATCAAATGAGAGGCCAAGCTCCCCTGCGGTCCTATCTGCGGCACGTTATAAAAACGCCGCAGCATCGACGACTTCGTGTTTATGTACGAGTCGCATAAGAGAATCTGTGCTATTTAGGAGTGAGCAGGCTATAGCCAGAACCGTTCTTCGATGAAGACACTCTAAGCTTAGCAAGCCTCTACCCCTTTTATCTCGAGGAAGGTATATTCGAGGTACGGAAGATCTAGAATGATGACTTCGATGGATTGCCACCATCTTTCGTGTGCTTCGGTCAAGTTGCCTCAACTCATTGACGTTCCGTTTTACTGCGCCAAACGTGTACAGCAGTATAGGAGCGGCCAGCATATTAGTCGCCTGGATCTTATTCTTTCCAGATAATTCCTCAGCCCAAATTTTTTGGAGAATTTGGCGATACCTTTTCCCAAGGGCCGTTTTTAACACACGCACATTTTGGGTTTCCGCTTGCGGTATTCCAAGATATGTACATGTTTCTCCAATACCAAGATGTTGAATGGTATATGTGATATAGATTTTAGTCACTTGTCTTTTGTCAGATGTTATGAAAAATCTTGTCCTCCACAAGAGCATAAGCTCTTTTATGCATCTCACTATCTTTCGATGCACGTCCAGGCACTCAAGGAGCTTAATAAGTAGCTCGTGGTTCGTGTTATCGAATGCCATACGGTATTCAATCCAAGCCGTGGACAGATTGCGTCGATACCTGATCGATTCTTGGGTAATACATGCCTGAAACCTGCCAGCCCTCTCTTGCATCCACGTTGTTTAATATCGTCTCTTTGAGGATACCAGTGAATAGCTTGTAGCTGGTGTTTAAACAAGATATGGGCCTGCAGTTCTTTGGACTTGACAAATCTCCGGTCTTAGGGATCAATACCGTGCGTCCTTCCACTAGCCACTGCGGGACGGGTTGATCTCCGTTTAAGAAAGCAGTAAATATACGAGCTAGATGTTGGTGCGTAGAAGTAAACTTCTTCCACCAAAAGTTGTTGATTTTATCTGGCCCTGGCGCTTTCTTCACTTCTTCAGCAGTAATTGGTGGACTCTCTTTCTCTGCACTTTTTAACCTTTGCCTTTGGCAAAAGTTACGAAAGAGTGATATGTCTGAAGCGTATTCATTTAGCTGAAAAGTATCTCCATATACTTTCTCCCACAAGGCTTGAATCTCTTCTCGACTAGGCGGATTTTTAACAGCACGTGAAGTTTTATTGAACAGACGGAAAGGATGAGTAGAAAAGGGGGAATTTTCCTGAATTCACTTTACTCGCCGTTCAAGGTGCTGTTTCGCTGTTGAAAGAGATCTTATTTTTTGCGTCCATTGCTGCTTGATGGTCAACAGTTTACACTTTTTCAGCGTGTGATTTGCTTTCCTTAAGTTTCGAGCAAGTGCCCTAACTTTTGGAGTGAATTTTTTATTTGATGTTATGTAGCCAATCACGCACTGAAAATTTGATGCATGCCGTCTCGCCGTTTCAATTTTAAACTGAAGCTGTGCAATAGGCTCGCGAGTCTTACTCAGGCGTACTGAAGTATCGTTACTTCTATTGTCGCTAAGCAGAGAGGCCGCCTTCACGTAAACTACACAGTTCCGATTCCAGAGGTTAACATCTTCGGGGAGCAAATCGGGGAGAGCAGTATTAGCTTCAGCTAATTTGTCCATCCTGAGAAAGACTTTTTGGTGGATAGATCTCCTACTTCTCATGTTGGCATTATCGGCTATCTGCAAAGGTGGTCTTGTTGGAACGGGTGGAATGTTCGCTGTTGGATGTTGCTCTTCTTCTTGTTGATAGAGAGCTTCATAACCGTTTTTTCGCAGAAAGGATACCTGATCTCTTAAACACTGAGGAGTTTTATGAGCATATTCCGGGTGCATATTGACTCAACGGTCATGTAATCTCTGCATGAATCCAATTCGCCCCGGTGAGCTTCTTTGCCAACAGGTAAGGATGTCCCTCCTAGGTTCGTCCGACCATTTAAATCGATCTTCCCGCGTTTGTCCGGGGCCATTGCCTGGTCGTCGCCTCGGTTTGGTCGTATTGCCACTCCCAAATGAACCATGACCTCCATCCGAGAGAGGCTTATTGTGGGTGGCACTGCGTGATACTGGTATCGTAACCGCATAATTCGTTGCATTGGGGAGTTAGCCCAAAGCAACGTGGCTGACTGCAAGAGCCGGAGTTCTCGGGCGATGGGGTAGCCACATCCCTACACCCTATTACTTTGATTAGTATTAATATTAAAAATTATTTTTATTATTATTATTTCTCAAATTATAACAATAATTTAAGAAAAACCTTACTTATGCGACTCGTACATAAACACGAAGTCGTCGATGCTGCGGCTTTCTATACCGTGCCGCAGATAGGGCGGCACCGGCGCATGGCCTCCCATTTGATTCCAGCGATACTACACATGGCCTAGTATCACTCACACCTTTGGTGCTCAAAACTCGTGTACAGGAAATAGAACATACGCTTCTACTGAGAGAACATGCTGAGAAGCCCATTCATGGTAAATTCTACGGCATTATACGTAGAGAATAGCTCTCGATGGGTCTGTCCAACATGTTTCTCAAGTCTGCTGGATTAAAATCAGAGACTGAGGGATTTCTTTTTGCCTGTCAAGATGGCGTTATAGACACCTTAGTTTACCGCGAGCGCATAATGAATATACCTGTAGGCGATACCAACTGCCGAGCGTGCAAGCAAGAGCCAGAAACACTTGGACATGTTCTCAGTGGATGCTCAAAATATGCACGATACGGGTACATAGAGAGACACAATGCGGCTCTAAAAGTGTTATATTACGATCTGAGGCACTTCTATGGTGTTGATCTATTGCCCGTCTTGCAATACGCCCAGGGGGAACTCGAGTCCGGTGCGGAGAATGATCAGTGTAAGATCTACTGGAATTTCTCATTCTCCACCACTCAACGTATCAGTGCTACGAACACTGATATGGTCCTCCAAGATCTGAGGAACAAGATAATTTACGTGATTGAATTCTCGGCATTAAGGAACCATGATCGTAGTTTCCGTAGCCTACAACTTCTCACAAAATAACCTTATTTATTGGTAGCTCTAAAAAAGTATCCAGAGGTGAAACCTTCACCTCCACCTGTCCCGTCTGCCGCGTAAGGTCATCCGCGGCTGGAGACCTGACTCCAAGGAACAGTGTTGCCCGATGTTATCTCGCGTAAATTTCCCGCTCTTGCTTACCTTCTAGGACAGAAGAAGCAGAAGCGGATGACGTATACATTCCACAATGCGGTTCTAAAAGTGTTATATTACCATCTTAGGCACTTCCATGGTGTTGCTCTATTGCCCGTCTTGCCATAAGTCAACACTGTTCCTCATCAGGGCCGGATTATTCATTAGGCAGAGTAGGCAACTGCCTAGGGGCCCCGCATCGACTAGGGGCCCGTGCACGCTCTAAGAAAAAAAAAAACGTTTTATCGGATGAAAAGTTTTTCTGAAAATTTGTATGGAATTCCTCGACAACAATATCAGTATTTTTTTCGACGCATGTCAATTGGAGAAATACTCCATTCATACAGAACCATCTAGTAACAAGTAGTAGCTAATAATAGCGAATCGGATAAAAATTAGGGAAGTTATGAGTGATTTTTCTCATAAAACTCCCAAAAACGATTTTTTGGCCAAAAAATGAGATTTTGGGGGTGTATGGAAAATTTCTCCTATACAATTTTTCTTAGTTTTACTAGATCTACAACTTGTGCTAGGCTAGTGTTATGCGTGTAGGTGAATTATCATTGCACGTAAGTTAATTCGGAATGAAATTATCTATAAACTACATTATATAACAGAAGTTTGAATTTTTGATAAAGGACATTGAAGTAATACATGAAGAAAAAAGGGGTACTTTTTCTATGTTGGCATTGGTATTTTTCTAATATCAACATAGGATATTTTACTATGTAACATACGCATTCTTCCTATGGCATATAGGGAAAATCCCAATGTTAACATAGGCATTATCCCTATGACAACATGAGGTTAAATCCTATGTTAACATAGGAATTATTCTCATGTACATAAATTCCAAAAACAATAATCGACGATTATCAATGACGATTAATGATCAATAATCATGATTAATCATCATTAATTGCAATTAAAAAATTTTGTTTTCCATGGCAACTTAAAATTTTTCTTAATACACTTCGAATTTCCTTAGTAACAAATATTTCGAAACAGAAAACCAGAAGAATATTTTCGTTTTGTAATTTCAAAAAATTGTGAGCATTTACCATTCGAAAAATATCAAATTATAATTAAGAATGATTCTTAATAAATGAATTCTAAATTTATTGTGTGGTTTGTTTGCTCATTTCACCTGCCTATAGTCTAAATCCGACAAAAATGTGAAATATGTAGTTTCCAAACGATTTTTTTCGAATTAGATAGGAAAAATTCCTATGTTGACATAGTCAAAATCCATATGCTAATATAGGTATTCCCCCTACGGTAACATAGGAAAAATACCTCTTTTTCCGTACAGGATTCCTGGAGTCGATCATCTGGAAGTTACTCACATCCCTTCATCAACCTGGAGGGACGTGATTGCATTGCCTAGGGGCCCGGACAGGGTTATTTCCTAGGGGCCCGGACAGGGTTAATCCGGCTCTGTTCCTCATAACATTCTACAAAGATTGGTAGCTTTAAAAAAGTATCCAGAGGTGAAACCTTCATCTCCAACTGTCCCGTCTGTCGCGTAAGGTCATCCGCGGCTAGAGACCTGACTCCAAGGAACAGTGTTGCATACTGTTATCTCGCGTAAATTCCCCGCTCTTGCTTACCTTCTAGGACAGAAGGAGCCGAAGTGGATGACGTGCACGTTCCAGTTGCGTCGTGACTGGTTGCTTTAAGGAACCATGATCGTAGCTTCCAGAGCCTACAACTTCTCATAATAATAATAATCTATGTATCTATGGTCGGTACGGTAGGGTGCTTTATATTTGTGGATCACCCTTTAGTAGTCGGTAAGTTTTGTTCGGAGAATATATTCAAAGAATACTCTTCTGCCGTACAAACTAAAAAGTAATGTAGGTGCTCTCCGAGTTGAACGGAGACATTCAAGAAAAACCATTTGCGCTAAGAACTTTAGTATAGGAACACATTTTCATTATTGCAAGTACCCCGTTTTGGTAAAACGCATTTGCGCTTTCTGATTTTGCGATAAAAAATTTATTATTTAAACAATTTCTATTAAAAAATGTACTTGCGAAGTTTTTTGGAATCAAATCCCAGCTAAAAAATACGCAAAGTCGCTTGCGGAGTGTTTCGCTGTAAAGTTGTCGAGCGTCGGCCCTCGATACAACAAGGGAAATCCGCAAACGCCATGCGAGGCATGGTGGGGTCTACAACTTCTTCAGAGCCGCACTTAATTTTATAACTAATTTTCAGCATAAATAATTTCATTGCATATACGCATTTCATGTTGTAAAAAATATGTTGATGTTAATTAAAAGCAAGCTTAATACTCGCTGGTAAAACAAAGGAAAAATATTATAATTATAAGTACAATGAATATTATAATATCGTCATAGACGTGAATTTTTCCAAACACTTGTACGATTTTATATATGAAGGAATAAGTGATTTAAAATTAAAATTTTTTAATACAATAATAATTATAGTATTATTTTACTATTAATTGAACAATACTTACTAATAATGAGATATGTTTAAGAAAATAAATTAAACCCCAAAATAAAGGCCCCAAAATCTTAAAAATTCTTTTAGATTTTAGAAATATCATCATCCATATATTTGAAAATCTTCGGAATACTGTGAAATTCCGGAATTCTTGTGAAGAAATACCGTGATAAGCATTAAAATATTGTAACATTGGTCAATTTGATGGTTGGCAGGGATCGGACGGAAAAATGCATTAAATTAATTCGATTCGATTTAACTGAGTAATTTTTAAGACTGCATATCCCTCTATACAAATTTCCACTTGTGCATCCCGCAGGGTAAATTATTCCCTGAAGAGTTTAATATGTATTAATCTTGAATATGTCTGTCGCAGTTTAAACATCTTTCATGAATAATTTTGAATTCATAAAAGTGGTAGCTTAAATTGCTTTTAATGGAGCCTGTTCAACAACTCAAGTCCAATAACACAGACTGGATTGAGCGTTGGGAGGACATTAAAAGTAGCCCTTACCACCCTATTTTGGAAAATCACCCTTAAGGAAACCCTAGGAAGTAGGATAAGGTTGTTATTTCTATCTGTACGAGTGACGATACTTTCTAGGATGCGCAAGCTTTCAAACCGAAAGTAATTTGCAGCCAAAAATTGTTGAGAGATGAAATTTTCTTGAGACCTGATTTCTAAAAATGCCAAGGATTCAATGTAATTGAGCGCGACCCCATTGATGTCCATGACTGCCATCCATAAATTGCCAGTATTTTATTAAAATTTTATTGAACGGTGGGTTCACTTAAGCGCGAACAGGAATTGCATACGTTAGCCCATTAAGTTTTCGGGTCTAATTCTATTATTTTTCCTCAGCGAAATTCACGGGTTAGCCTGTAAGCCTAACTCTCTAAATTGTTTTCCCCCCTTAATTATCCAGGAGCTTTCTTTTTTACTTTTAATATCGCTCTGTTCACTTTCACTTTTCTAAATTAAGCATCATTTTAACTCATCCAGGTGCTATGTTGAGACTAAAATTCCGCTTAATTTGCCTAGCTTTTACTTCAATTTTGAAATTAGGTATGTGAGCTCAGTACTCACAGACATTAGTACAACTTTTCAAAACTTCTAATTGAATTTTGACTTAAATGATCTCTTTATTCCATTTTAATCCTCTTGAAATTTAACACTTCGTACATCAAGCGGTCTAATTTCCAGGTGTTGGCCCTGGTTGAAAAGTCCGCTTTGATTATCAAGCGTCAAATTTCATTGATTAAAATGGAAAGTTTCGATGGTACCAAATTCCAGTACGGGAAGTCAATTCACATATTTCCTGCCCTTGGGAGCATCGGTTTTCAGTTTCCGGGTCTAACCCCGGTTGAGAGAAAATCTTTGCTCCGGCAAGTCATACGCCAACTGTCCCCATCATGGGTTTGGGTAAGTCAGAATTCAGTTTCGGTGAAATGAACCATATTTTGAGCGAGCAATAAAATTTGTAAAATAAAAAAAACCTGAGTGTGATCTCCTGGATATTGTAGTTAAAAGTGGTCTGCAAGGCGGTGAGACCTCGTAAGCGTCTTGGTTGCTTCGATTCCAGCTATTCTGGCTACGGTTCTGAGAACTCCGTTCTCCTGCTGGGTTGGATCGCAAGTGTCGTTTCATTCGCGTCTCATCGATCGAGCGATCCCCTGTATGCTCGGTCCCGCTTGTCTCCCTACTCTTGGGGGTCTGGTTGCGCGCGCGTTTATCGATTGCCCGCTTGCCTTACTGACCTATATCTCTTCATAAGAATTTCGTGTTCCTGTCTCGCAATTTCTTATCGCTGTCCCTTTTCTTCTTATCACAACACAGCTGATGGCGAGACTCTGTCGGTTTTCCCGCTAGTCAGCTGACATATGTTTGTTTCCTTTTATCAGCTGGTGCGGTGACGAGTTGAACCGTCTCAATATTATAAAATTCTGTGAAATTCTATGAAATCTGAAATTTTCTGAAATTCTAAAATCCTTGAAAATAAACGCACGGAACAAGAAAATTAGTTCAATTTTCAATGATATCAAAATTGCAACACGACCTAAAGTTTAAAATATGTAATTTCATTATTTCACCACAAAATTTAATATTAATTGATAAAATTGACTCATATTTGACGAAGCTCTTGAATTTCCCCAGTTTTCAAGTGTCACTTTTAGTTTCGCGTTTAAAAGTTTTTATGAAGATGAATGAAATTGTCTGTATGCAGAAATATAATTTAAAAAATAATCGTCCATAAGAATTTGTATTTGTTTCTTTACACATTAAGTAAAATACGACTGTATTCTTCGAGGGCACGAAAGAAACTGATTCTAAACGGTAATACTTGACAAGCGTCAGATTAGACTTTCGTATGTTATAAAAGCCGACCGTTACGGATATTTGAAAATTCTTTGAAATCCTTTCAACTTATTGAAATAAATTGAAAATTCGTTAGAATAATTTTAAACACCCCAAAATCTTGAAAATTCTTTCAGATTTTGGTAATACACTCATATATTGGAAAATCTTCGAAATACTGTAAAATTCCGGAATTCTTGTGAACAAATTCCCTGATAAGCATTCAAATATTATAAAATTCTGTGAAATTCTATGAAATCTGAAATTTTCTGAAATTGAAAAATGCTTGAAAGTAAACGCAGAAGAATACACGGAAAAAATAAGTTATAAGTATATATAACGATTGACGATAACGGTGAATAATAATAATATATATATAATATAATCTGAAATATAACGCGGTATAAGTTAATAACTTTACTTGACGAGTCACCCATTCTAGGATAGGCCACGTTTTTTTAGGATCTCATCTAATTTTTATTAAAGAACCGTTGACATTATCGAAAAAGTGAAAAATGTCAAAGAATTATTGGAACATAATCTAAGAACATCAGTTCTCGAATTTTTATTCCGCAGATTTTGACAATGTTTTAGACAAGCATTCAATTTCTTATAAAAAGTCCTCCGGATTCCAAAATATTTGAAATAAAATAACTCTGTAGCACAGAAACGAATAACTCATTTATAAGTTGTCGAAGAATTCGTTGACTGTCTTCTACATATCTATATATGCACAATGTACATTCACATTGGACGCTTGTGTTAACACGTAGTGACGCTCAGGTGAAGTGGTGTATGTATAAGTATGAGCGCGGAGTTAAATTGGGCTCTTTACTGGGATTTGTGCAAAATATTCAATGTGTGAGGTTAGCCGTAGGGTCTAGTTGTTAGGGATAAGTTGCGTTCGATACGTCATAGACGTAGGCGTTAGGTACTTCGAATCCCGCCGCAAAATTTCTTTCGATTTTTCATAGGGTAAAAATAAATATAACTTAAGCGTAAGTCTATGTGAATAAAAATATAATAAATATAACCGCGAAATATTTTTTTTAAATTTGGTAACACTGTTTTCTAAAAACTCGTTAGGAGTCATCGAAAGTTTCATTGACTGGCTTCGAAGCATTAGTGTATGAGTGTTTCAAGAACTCTATTCCTCTGGTCTTCACATTTTCATTGAAATTAGTTTGTACTTTCTACAATTCTTTCTACTTTTTAAGTATGTATCAATCAAAGTTTCTAACGACGATACTTCCAATTTATGACATACGTTTAACCCTGTCCTAGAGTGGTTGACTCAGTCATTCAAAATTTCAACAACTAATTTTTACCGTGTACGAAAGGATTAAGTAAAAAGTTGTTTTATCGTAATGACTCTTTTTAATTTTTATGCCAGGAACTTTTTTCTTAAAAAGTAAATAAACAAACATAAGCTTTTGACTAAATTTTAAATCTGACACGGATCGTATTTAGCGTGGAAATAAACCTCCTAATAATCTTAAACGCAGTTCATGCATAGTAATTATTTATTATTAGGAATTTTTACCTTAAACATCAAATAAACGGTTATAAGCTTTTGAATTAATAAAGAGTTCAGAAACAAATAACATAGCAGTACATAGCCTGAGGCCCCAAGAGTTCTCAATAAATCTAAAAAACGTTACAATATTTTTTTTTCAATTTCGTCAGGTCGCGGCCTCGTGACCATTGGAGAAGAATTTGTGCAGCGCCTCCGAACTATTCCGAACGATCGTCTGCTTGCCGAATTTAGCCGACGTCGCTTGCGGATTTCTTCGATTGGACGTCTTTGCTCGACTCCACTCATTTACAACTTGAGACTTTACGTACAGCACATGCGAAATTTTGATTTTGTAACAAGAAGCGTGCTCGACCACTTTTGCCAGACAAAAGATTCGCAAAGTGCTTTGTGTATATTCTTCGCTTGTATTTCGTGACGTATTCGACTTCTCTTACAAATTTCAGGCACCGCAAAGTACTTTCCATATATTTTTCCATTGCATTTGGTCAATTTTCTCAATATTCGAAATTTTAAATATTCATCTTTTGTTATAAATAATTAAAAATTATAATTTGTACCATGATAGTCAGACGCAGCTTACTCTCACGATTCCACTGATATAAAAAACTCATTTTTCGAAAAAATGTCGCTTAACAATGTTTTTCCGTTGTAGGGCAGTCTTATGGTAATGATAAATGATAGGTTATGAATATTTTATATAATTGGTATTAATAAGTGATTATTATTATAAATAAGTAAATATTATGTATATATAATGACCACAGGCCATGATACTTGAGTAGTCGATAAGTGTTGTTCAGAGAATATATTCAAAGACTACTCTTATGGTAATGATAAATTATAGAATGTGAAAATTTTATATAATTGATATTGATAAGTGATTATTATTGTAAATAAGTAAATATTGTGTATATGTGACGGTCACAGGCCGTGACAGGAATATAAATGAAATCATTTTTAAATAAATAATTTAAACCGATTACAGTTTTTAGGGTTTCGTAGCCCCGGGCTGAAAGCCTTAGTTTTTTTTTTAAATTGTTTTTCTTAATTTTTTTTCAACAAATTGCTCAACTCTGGTTACCTTAGATTTGTTACAAAAGCAGGGCCGACTTTGGGCCGATGGTGAAGCTCTGGCATCCGACCAAATTTTGCACCTGGTTAGCGTCTTTAAAATGCGGCACCGACCTACATCTCGTGAACAAAGCATGGAAGATATCGAGACGTTTGTTTTTAATGTAGACTGACTTTTTGCGCTGATTATCAATCATACATCTGAATTTCAAAAATATTACATTTAGTGCTTCAAATATGAGGGTATTTTTATTACTTTCACTAATTGCACAATTCATTAAGTTATTTTTTATTGAATGTAAGCTGTACTGCATCGTTTTAGTTTCTTCAATCATGTTTAAAGACATTTGTAGAAAACCAAGAATTTTATTGTTTGTTAAAGGCTGGTTATCTCTAGTACTGCTGTTAACATTATTTATTGGTGTTCATGGGTGTTTAATAAACAATTTCAGCCTGATGAGGTAAGCGAACCAAGCAAACAAAACGTCGCGCGTTCAATATAGTGTGTTGCATTTTTTACCCCTGGCTGACAGAAAGAATAAAAAAAAATAAAGAAAACTCTACGAAAATAATAAATTGTTCGAAAAATTATTTTTGTTATAAATAATAATAAATTGTTTAAACAGTTATTTTTGTTAAATTTAAATTAGTATTTCCTCGCTCTAACTCAAAATTTGAAAAATTCAGCAACAGCCGTAACTTTCTACCTCTAGTCTAATAGAAAATTGCTATACACATCAATGAATGGTTTAAGCAATTTTTCGAAACATCTCATTAACAGTAAAAAGTAATATTTTATGTACTATAAGCAATTTTCATTAAAACAAGCTGTAAAACAATAAGAATTAGAGCTGAAATCTCGCCAACCCCTATTTTTCTTATGAGGGTTTTTTGGCACCCTATGACAAAGGGCTTATAGAGATGAAATTTAAATTTGTATTCTATGGCTGATTGCGAAGAGAAATGATAAGGGACAACTCGATGTGCTTAATATTGACGATTCTGTTCAAAATTTACAAGAACATCACTTTTCCATGAAAACAAAAAGAAATTGGATCACCCTATACTTCATATATCATACAATCTCCAGTAGTGTTTTTGCCTACCATAAATAATCCGGCACTTACTTGGCCCATATATGCACATAAAGATAACGTAAAAGCATTCAAAAAGAAGCATCTAAAATTTGTAGAAATATTTACATTAGTTAAATGCTAAAATGAAACTAAAAATAAAATCAAAGTTACATTTAAACATTATCTGAATAGTAACTGCGAATAAATATTGACTCACTTCGGCAGGAAATGCATATCCGTCAACGGTGTGCTCGCTACCGCCTTCATCGTGCAATCCATAGTGAAGATGAATTTCGTGAAATTGATAACGATAGCTGAGGGGACCGCCCGAAATATTCACAGGATGCCTTGTGTCATTGTCCACAGAAAAAACTACACTATGACCAGTGTTCGTTAGAACGCCACCTACACGATGTTTGTCCAAGTGAAGGGGCTGCAGGTTGGGGTCAAATAGCAGTCGGGACGGTTCCAGATTTACGGGAGACTGCCTTCGACCCTTATTACAGAGGGACCATTCAGGGTTGATGAGCCCCCAGAAGGCAGGACCTGATGTTTCAACGCAATTTATTTATCCTTTCTTTTTTTCACCAATAAAGCTTAAATCTATTACGTACATAAATCCCAAACAAGGCAATTTTCACAAGAAACATCAATTTCTGGCTATAAAGCTTTCAGTATATCCACTAATGTCTCTTCTTTTTAAAATAAAAAACTGATTCGCTGCCATCTACAGATTTCATTTCAGCGGCTAAAAAAATTATTCGCCCCAAATTTCAGCCACAGTGGTCAATATGGACCGCTCCCAAACCCGTTTATTAAAGTTTTTAATTGGATTTACATAAGGAAAATAATGCAAAATGAAAAGTGCATAATATTATTTTAAGAATTTCATCAATTAAATATGGGCTTTTTAATGCCGGCACTAACGATCACCTAAAAACTTTGCGATAGCTTCAACTATTCCCATGAAAATCACATAAAAATAAAGAAAGACAAAAAATAATTGGAGTTTAAAAGCGGCTACACCAGGAAAAATACTTACCTTTTTAACAAATAAAACAGGAAACTTTCTTCGATTTTTAATGCCAAACAAGATTAAAAGAAAAATAAATTCATTCTTCCATTAATCGTTCTTATGATACTGCGAAAAGTATGCGCATAGGGTGGGTCGAAATAAAATTTTAGAAGTAAAAAACAGCCTAGCACAGAAAAGTTTCATTATGTGTCCCTGAAAACCCGTGTAAAATTTGGAATAGATCGATCAATATGCTGAGCTTTCGCGGTGCTATGTTTCAAAGTTTGTGAAAAATCGTACATACTAATTTTTTTTCTCCGTAAAATGGGGCTCAGCCATTCGTTTCCTTTGGTTTCTTAGAAAGAATCACAAGATGGAATTTAACCATGTATTAATGTTCCAAATATATAATCTCTGTCCCGCTTTCGTAACATAAAGCATAAAAATTTGTTTGATCTCGGTTCTGTCCCTTTTCAAGTGTAAGCGAATTTATTTCAATGCGTGGCTGAGTCACTGACTCATAAAAAATTTTAAAAAAGTGCTCACAAGAAAAAAAATACTGGAAAGTAATTATTTATCAATTTTCCAATTATTTTAAACATATGAAGTTATTAAAATGTATGAGAAAGTTAAGTAATCAATTTACTATTAAAATCTAAACCATAACCATATTTATTCTGTATATCGCACAATTACATATTATTACAATAGTATACAATTTTGAAATACGTGCAATAATTTTATGGATTTTCTGCTTTTTGAAATTTAAGGAAGGTACTTTTGATCTCTTAATAGGAGTAATAATGGAGAGAGACAATTCTATGTTTGCTTTATGATAAAATACTGTGAGACAATCTCTCCTAGTACAAATTCAATTTTCTTACAAAAATGATTCTGCACGACTAAAATATATCTTTTTCATGTAAAAACTTGCATATTTATCGTAATTAGTTGCTAGAAAATATGAACCAGTGCACAAATTTCTAGAAAACTGCTGCAATTCAAGTTTTCAAAGAGTTTTTTTACACAACCTTAGTGAAAAAAAAGAACAGTCGCTAATCTTAAAACATTGAATTTTAAGAAAGAGAATAATGCATTGTGTACCTATGAGGCAAACTCAGTACTTTTACTCGAGCGTGAGTTTGTAATAACGAGGCGTAGACGAGCGCGAGTCGAGCGGAGTATTACAAACATGCGAAGGTAGAAAGACATTTGCCTCCTTGATGCACACGATATTTTAAATAACAAAGGTATGATTGAGAAGTTTATCACATATGACATTTAAGGTTAGTTAGGTTTTATTAGTTAGCTCATAGATTGGTCGTACGGATCAGCCGCCACTTTTCTTCTGCCATTTTTTTTTACCGAAATTTCAGAATGGATCTGTATGACCTATCTATGAGCATTGATGGATCTTGATTATGAGCCCTTGATACTCCTATAGGCTGCTGTCCTAATGTATAAGTTAGTAAGTGCCATTTGCCGTAAAGGTTTTTTTCCAGTACTTATGCACGGGACAGTTACCTCTATCGAAAGTGTTACTTACTGCGTTATACTTGCGGACAGTAGTGCGAGGGTTTACCGCTCATTAGGAGGCGCTAACCAACTTACATTAGTGCCCGCCAAATCCGAACTTAAATCAAGTAAAGTCAATTTTTTAAAAGAAAATTATAATAAATGAGTCGAAAAAAATATACAACGTCAAATATAGCTTAATGGAAAATTGAACTGTAAAGCCAGAAATCAATATTGAAGAGGAGAAGAAAGATTTGTTGAAGAGGTAAGTTTTAAACGACGGTGAAAAATCGACATTATCTGCTGTTGGTCAAAACTTATCTTCCTACCAAATCTTTCGTTTCCTCTGTATTAATGCTTTGCGACTTTGCAGTTCAAATATTTATTAAGCTGTAGTCCACGTTTCATATTTTGTTAAACTCACTTTTTCTAATTTTCTTTAAAGAACTTTACTTTGCTTAATTTGAGTTTGAATTTCACGGGCCCTTATGTATGTTTGTTAGCGCATTCCAGTGAGTGGTAAACTCTCCTATAAGAGTAGTGTGGGCGCATAATTGTACTGCATGCATGCGCATTCGGTGTCGCTCGTTCTGTTGTGTCAACGGCTACTTTTAGAACTGAAACGACGCGGACAAACCGTGTAAATCATGCCTGCGTTACACAAAATTATTTATAAGAAATAAAGTTGAGGGTGAGCCAGTTTCTTTCATATGCGCCGCTCAGCCCCATTTTATGGTAATCTCAAACTAAAATAGATTTTATAAGCTGTACAAATTATTCTAAATTTTGTTAACACTCTATATCAGGTTTCAGCTTCGTAAATGGAAAAAATAGATAAGAAAAAAGGGGAAAAAAACTTTTATATCGTTTAAATCATAATTTCCATTAACCGTATCTCCATGTCTGAAGGTCTTTACATCTCAAATTCATTCAGACAATTTTCAGAATGAAGGATTAGAGACAAAAAAAGTTAAAGTGGAGAGAAGACAAAATCAATAAAATAAATGGAAAGAAAAAGGAAATAGTATAAATGCAGACAAAGTTTCATAGAGGATGCGGTGATAATGCGTTCAATAATAATGTACTCGTAAATTGATAAGAAGTGAAACGTGAACACGTAGCGAAAGAATATAGTTAGATCTCATTTTTTAGTATTAATTTTTTATTTCTTTTTGGTAATACTATGGAATCACGGCTTTTCTTAATTTTATCCATTTACTTCCAATTTTAATGTGAATACCTGTAATCTATCATCGAAAACAAGATTTAATGGGGAAAAAAGAAAATTATTGTTTTGATACGTATTTTACTAAAAAAGAGTGACAGTTTTCAGACGTTAAATTTTCGAGAAAAAAAAATTTTCTTGAAATTAACATTTCGGCAATTAATTTTATCTGCAAATTTTGTATTATACCGAAATTTTTAACGAACTAAACACCTGTGGCCACTCAGATTCAGTATCCAAATGTCTGTCGACGAAGCCAGTCCGTATAATTTAAATGAAAACTGTACTTAAAACTTTCTCGTTTTTTTTGCACGTCTGGTTTCAAGAACTCTGTGTGCGTGCATTTAATTACTGATGCTGAAAACTCCAGTTTGAAAATATAATCTTTCCGACTTTTATCAATTTTCCGGCAATTTATGAAAATTTACGGAAATTTATGAACATTTTCGTAAATTTATGAAGTTTATTGAAATTTATAAAAATTTGCAGAAATTCATGAAATTCATTGAAATTTTTAAGAATTTATGGAAATTAAGGTAACTTATGGAAACTTCTGAAAAAGTTGGAGAATTGTGAAATGTATGCAATTTATGAGAATTTAGGAGAATTTGTGGAAGTTCATGAAAACTTATGCAATTAGAAAAAAAATTATTGAAACCTATGAAATTTATGAAATTTATGGGAGCATATGAAGTTTGTGAAAATTCTCGAAAACTTTGGGGAAATATACACATTTTCTCATATATTGCTAAACATCAGAAGGTTGGTGCCTTCCTCAGTATGCAACACAAACCACCGATGACCTTTTGGTTCTAGTTCTGTACCTATACTCCTCCTCCATTGACCGAAGTGGACTGACATTATAACTAGACTCTCCACCTTATGATGACTTGGCTAATTATTCTGGACATGATTTTTACTTGCAAAATACATTTCTCGCATCAAGTTGGTAGATGAAAGTTTACTTTGAGCAATGAATAATACAAACATAGAGTAGCCTCAGAGTGGATTCAAACTTTGATTAACGAAATGCATACATCCGAAAAAGTTTCAGGTGATAAATGGAGACAGGGTGTTTTGAATGCCAGAGGGGTGAATTATCTGATGGAAAGACAATGACGATACTCAATGCACGTAAGGAAGCTAGATATTTAAGGACTGCCTGGAACAAAGAGAAAAGGGATGCGATAATCGACAAAAGAATAATAGGAAATGGGGAGTTAAAAAACGGGCTCAAATTATAATCAGGAGTAGATAGTCAATCATATGGTAGCCAATGAGTTGGTCTGATTATGAATGAGAGAGCAGCACAGCATGCCAAGCAACATGAATTTGTATCTCCTAGATTGTTGTGGGTTATAATAAAAGTGGGAATCGGAAGATGATTCATCATAGCATTCTACGCTCAAATTGATGCAGAAAGAAAGGAAGTAAAAGGCGCTTTCTACTAGGACATATTGATGGACGGGTTGGAGCCCAACGCGAGGGTACGGAAAGGTTGTAGGTAATTTTGGAAACCCGAAAACGAATAATAGCGGGGACAGATTGCTTAGCTTATGCTTAGAAAAGAGCTTGTTTATTACAAATACTTGGTTTAGGCATAAAATAATCCCCTTCACACTTGTACACTTAGTGCAGAGATGAAAGCCACATTATGATTGACATTGTTGTTACGTATGAGAGACTGAGAGGGATAGTAAGGTATACAAGTGTTATGAGAGGTTATGAATGAGGAACGGATCATTACCTCTTAGTTTCAAAAATGAACCTAGATCAAGGATGAAGAAGAAAGAAAGTCGCAAATAAAATTTCAGAATAAGATACATGAAAACCTAGTTAAAACAATTTGGCAGACAATAATACTCAATAAAGATATAGAGATTGCATGGTCAATGTTCCAGAGAATCATTTAGGCGAGGCAGCGAAGAACCAAAAAAAGACAGATAAAGGAAATAATTAGTAACAAGCTGAAGATTAATCTAAACCCTACCTAAAAGGCTTTCATTGAACCTGTAAGCGTATAATATCGAATGAACAATAGGTAAACAATTTATTTTGAAAAATGGAATTCTTTCCTCTATAAAAAACGTTATTCTCTTTTTTACACAAAGACAATAGTTTGCTTAGAAAATAGGAAGAACGATTAATTTTTTGTGGTTCAGGCTTGTACACGTGTCAGCTGCAGTTATCCAGAAAAGAAGTCCAAAATGCAGATTTGATCATGATTAAGGACTATCTCTCACGCAGTATCTGCGAAATAGCAATACTTCTATTATTTCATTAAATATTACTAAAAAAGCACCCCACGTTTCACAATACTTTTGGCATAGTAACCGTTTTACATTTTCTTTCATACTTCGTAAAACAATTATTTTATATTTAGACAATGCACCTGTAAATTTTCAAAAATATCCGAAGATATGTTAGTATTCTAAAAAGGTATTTTACCTGACATTGTGAAAAATACTTTCAAGTAGGAAAACTCGGAAGGCCGCCGTCGGTGTGAACTATTGTTTTATGGTAACAGCACGAAAGGAGAGTAAGGAGTGGTATCACCCCATGTGTTCGGTGAGCAGAGGTGGGAGAAACAACCTTCAAGAGATCGTTGATGTTTGCCAAGCATACAAACTTTGATCGCTACAGTGCACATGCGCATTGATGATGTCGTGTCACGTATTATTTCCAATCCACTGCCTGAAATTTACTTCGAAATGTAACATTTAGAGTGGGGCTCTCGCCTTCTAGGCGCAGGGATAACACGTGATACGGCAACAGCAATGCACATGTGCGCGGAGGCGATCAAAGCTTTGCATGCTTAGCAAACATTTCTCGCATCAAGTTGGTAGTTGAAAGTATACTTTAAGGGCATGTGACACAGTCAAATACCTACATTACCGACCTCACTTTTTCAATTTTCCGAATTTTTTTTTGAATCTAAGAACTTTTTTTGTAAATAAAATATCGGGATGAAACTTTGGAAAATGTATGAGAAGACAATAAACTACGTTTACGTACTTTATTCGAGGAGGAATTTCGCAAAAAATTATTTTCGAAGAAATTAAAACTGGGTGCATTTTTTGAACCTAAATACTTTTTTTATAAGTAAAATATCAGCTTCAAACTTTCAGAAATGCAAGAGCCGACAGTAAAGTACGTTTATGTACATCATTTGAGTATAAAAGATGCAAAAAGAAAAATTCCAACTAAATGTCAACAACGTTTGCCAGTTCGGTCGGTATTCGCTGTGAACACGAAAATGCGAAGTCTGGCGGCCACTAAAGGAAGCCAATAACGATTTCAATACTTACATAATTCAACATTGAAACAACATATTTCACTCAACTTTTATGCTGGACACAACTTTTAAAAAATGTTATTGTAAGAACACCGCATCATCAATATTTGACAGCGTGGACCCCATATTTCAGATGTAGACGAGTCGGCTGATAGAGCCTCGATTAGTGGCCGCCAGACTTCGCATTTTCGCACCCATCGCAAATACCGGAGTTGACATTTAGTTGGAATTTTTCTTTTTGCATCTTTTATACATAATGATGTACATAAACGTACTTTACTGTCGGCTCTTGCATTTCTGAAAGTTTGAAGCTGATATTTTACTTATAAAAAAAGTATTTAGGTTCAAAAAATGCACCCAGTTTTAATTTCTTCGAAAATAATTTTTTTCGAAATTCCTCTTCGAATAAAGTACGTAAACGTAGTTTGTTGTCTTCTCATACATTTTCCAAAGTTTCAGGCCGATATTTTATTTACAAAAAAAGTTCTTAGATCCAAAAAAATATTCGGAAAATTGAAAAAGTGAGGTCGGTAATGTAGGTATTTCACTGTGTCACATGCCCTTAAGCAATACATAATACAACCAATAGAGTAGCCTCGAATTGGATTGAAGCTTTGTTTAACGAAAGGTACACATTCGGAAAAGTTGCAGGCGATGAATGGAGACTAGGTGTTTTGAATGCGAGAGGGGCGAATGATCTTAAGGGAAGACAATTACGAGACATAATGCACGTAAGGAAGCCACTATTTCATGAGTGCCTGAAACAAAGAAAAAGGAATGTGACCAAAGAATAATAGAAAATGGGGAGTTAAAAAACGGGCTCGAATTATAGTCAGGAGTAGATAGTGAATCATATGGTAGCCAATGAGTTAGTCTGATTATGAATGGGAGAGCAGCACATCATACCAAGGAGCATAAATTTGTATCTCCCAGATTGTTGCGGGTTAGAATGAAAGTGGGAATCAGAAATTCATCATAACATTCTACGCTCCAATTGATGGAGAAAGGAGTGAAGCAAAAGGCGCCTTCTGGGACATTTTAAACGATACTGCAGGTACTTACGATCATGGGTGTATCTCCTCGTACACTTCCTTTTCCCACTTTACTCGTATGAACTCTTTGATCCCCGGCAGTATAAGGAGGCTAGAACCGAATGAATTGCAGTTACCCCGAAAGGGATTTGGCCTAATGGTATAATAATAATAATTATTATTATTATAAATTAATGTCTCAGGCTTAAGATGGTTACAGCCCAATATGTCCAAAGGCATTTTTGGCTGGAGTTGGATTTTTATTTTTTTTTTTGTGAATGGTATGGCACGGGTCTGTCCCGTTATATATTATCAGTCACGGACGCATTATTATAATGCAATCAAGTGATCTGATAAGAGCGTGTGCCCTGACATATTGGGAAAATCCTGGTTTTACCCCATCATTCACGGACTGGGTTGCAGTCAAGTGCATGATGGGGAGACCTACAGCTTAAGGTGGGATCCGAACCACCAGAACCTCTAAGGTGAAGTCCGAGCGTCTAACCAACTGAGCCAAATAAATAAATAAATCACGGCCGCTGTGTAAGGATAACAGCGGTAAAGACAAACTGCAAACTACACCATGCTCCTAATTTTGTACCTAGAACATCATCGCAAATGATTTCAAACATCGTATTAAAATAACTTATAACATCCGCATCGCATCAGTCACTGGACTTAGTCCGTGGCTATGATGAAAAACCGGGTTCAGCCGAGAAAAAGTTTTAAAAAAAAATAACCCTACCGAAGATGTTCTCGTGCCGTTGTCACGGTAGGGCTTGAGCTTTCCTCTCATGAATTTTACGGCTATCTTGGCTGTAGCATTGCTACTAACAGGGTTTCCCATGCCAGACAGGCAAAAAACGAAGAGGAAAGTGACTAAGAGGAACACCAAAACCCATAAATTTTAATGGAGAGTCTTTTGAAAATGTTCAAACGCTTGTCGCTTCCTGAGGATCGTCGGAGCGCCCCTGGAGTAACCGCTGGGCCACAGCATGCGGGACGGTGGTGATGGTGAGCTGCGAGATGGTCAGCTGGCCAGCAAGAACATCTGCGACATACGTTAAGCAGTGAAACATCAACTGTGCCTGCTGAGGATGCTTTGGCTAGCGTTAGCTATTTTCAGCCAACCACCTCAACAGAAATACCGTGCGAGAGCTTCAAGTGGGATACCACTATGAATGAGGAATTGGTGCGTCTCTATTATGAAAGTGAGAAGTTTGAAACCCCACGCGAGAAAGGATACCATTTTGGAAAGAAATTTGCTGAAAAGTATCCTCAAATAGAGAAAGTCGCACCAAGAGATCTTATCGCTAAGGTGAAGGGCATCAGGACTAATCTACACATATCAGAAGATCGAGCAATGGTGATTAAACTACAGGTTGATTTGGCGTGGAAAAACTACGGAAATGAACATCAGTTAGAGGAAACCGCGTCACACGAACAAGCAGTGGAAATTGATGTTCTTCCTCAACCTGGTGATGATCCAGCACCACCACATCCTCCACAGACAGATGGCCCAATACAACCAGAGCCAGAAGCAGAGGTTCAACAACGAAGAAGTCGATTAAAATGTACATACCATATGAACAGAGATGTAATGCGCTTCTATTTGTTGGCAAAGAAAAGTGGGCAAAGTGTAAGGAGAGAACATCATCGACTCTTCTTACTTAAGTAACCAGAACTAGCCACAAGAATAAATTAGCATAATCTAGCAGATAAAAAACGCTCAATATCTGTAAACAGATTGATTTCGGCTGTTGAAATAGCTGTCATCGGAATGGAAGGGGAACAGTAGCTTCCTATTGATGAACTTCCCTTGCAAGATGTGGACAACGAAGACCTGATTGAAGTTGAAGGCATAGGTGCTAAGGATAATAAACATGAAGTCCCTGATCCACTAGAACCACACCCGGATATTAATAATGATGATGTGAACAGCGAAATCCCAGAAAAACTACAGTACCTTATAACGAATTTTGTTTATGCTTTACTACAGTTCAGACATGTAGAACCAACACAAATACTCTGCTATGCTATACCACGCTATGCAGTCTTTGCTCCAAGAAGGGAGCGAGATCCACCACGGAAGATCAGTTTGGATCTATCGTGAACTGAGTGTAAAGCAAAATAACCAGAAAGGCACCGAAGTTCCGCAATTGGAAGACATGCCTGACTACGGGTTGGGTGTTTGAGACAAAAGTAACAGAAGCAATTTGGACACTGCGTGGTTCCAGCTAGTGTAAAGCAAAATAACCAGAATGGCACCGAATTTCCGCAATTGGAAGACATGCCTGACTACGGGTTGGGTGTTTGAGACAAAATTAACAGAAGCAATTTGGACACTGCGTGGTTCCAGCTAGAGAAAGCAAGAGCAAGCAATAACCTTGAAATGGAGCTGACAAACATCACAGCTTCAGATGTTTCAACGGTTTTGAATTTAGACCAATAGCTTGTCTTCCAACAATTTATAAATGCCTCACAGCCATTATTGCAGATAAGGTAGATTCTCACTGCGAAGAGAATGACATCCCAACAGTAGAACAAAAGGGATGTTGTATAAACTCGCGGGAAAGTAAAGATCTGGTCAACATAGTCATGACTATTTGCTTGAAGTCTTAAAAATATATAAAATCTGCCCACGCATCATCGAGTTTCTAAGCCGTGCGATGATTTTTTGGGGTACAAGAATCAAGCATTTCGATCATGGACAACCAAGGATAACTAGATCAATACGCATTACGACGGCTATATTTCAAGGAGAATCCTTCAGTTCATTATGGTTCTATTTAGCGTTGAACCCACTGAGCAAAACACTAAATAGCATGTCTCATAAGTTCCGAATACATGATAACAAGGATGGTCATCAATTGACCCATCTTCTATACATGGATGACCTGAAGGTATACGCCAGTTCGGACCAGAAACTGCAGCGAGTTATAGATGTCACAAAGTAATTTTCCAATGATATCCACATAGAGTTTGGACTAGGACTTGCATGTTGGTGGCGGAAGTGAGAACGTGTTTAGTGACAGGTGGTGAGAGAATTTTACGGAATTTGTGTGGAATGTGTGAGTGGAGTGTGAGGGTGGACGCCGAGGAGGTGAGTAGGGTTGTGTGGGGTGAATTGGGGAGATAAAAAGTGAGTTTCAGCGTGGGCGTGAGGTGGGATTTAGTTGGATAGGGAAAGTGAGGTTAGGTTGGCAAGTAATCGGGGCAGTTTGTGGTCAGGAGTCTTGGGCTTTCGAGGGGTCAAGGGTGGTTCTCGCAGAGTTAGGGGATGTTAAGGGAGAGAAAGGGGGGTCTGCAGGGACTGTGAGGAATTGAAGAAAAAAAAGGAAATAAAAGGAAAATTTGGCGGCGAAAGACGCCAACAATCTGCAGAGATATCTGTCGGTTGCGGAAGGTACTGCATGGAGAGGTCCCAGTTACCGGAAGCAGAGCGGCAGGTGGGCAGCGAGAGTACTGGCTGACGGGGAGGGAATTTGCCACAAACCACGACGGCCAATAGCGCGTGGACCGGTGTCGAGCGGTGCGTCAGGGAGAGGGAGAAAGCGGAACGCTGGAAAAGAAGGGAGCGAGAAGGTAAGGGAGAGAGAGACTAGCGCAAGTGACGGGGAGGATCTCTTGAAGAGGAAGAGAGACAGCCAAGAGATTTCGGAGAAGAGCGAAGTCGATAGAATGTTTAAAAAAAGCGGGATAACACCTAGGTCCCCCCCCCCCAATGGAGGGGATTTTGGAAAAGGAGGCTCTCGGGATGTTGTTAGGCGAGATCAGGGGGCTGAGGGAGGACGTAAGGGGGACCAAGGAGCAGATGGAAGGCATGAGGGAGGACTTTAGAATCAGAGATGAGAAATGGGAACATGAGGTGAAAGAGCTGAGAGAGAGTATATGGGTTAGAGAGGGAAAGAAAAGAAAAAGAAGGTAAAATAAAGCAGATGGAAGAGGAGATTAGGGTGTGGAAAGAAAGGATAGAAAAAAGGCTTGAGAAGGTGGAGGGCAGGACGGAAATGGAAATAGGAGACGGGGGTAGCGGGAGCGAGATTAAAGGTCTTTTGGAGAGGGTAGGGAATATGATAGACGAGAAAGTGGGAGAGCGTGGGAATTAAATGGAGGACAGGGCGGATAGGGAAAGAATAAGAGCAATGGAGAATATTGAGAAAATATTAAGAATGGAGAGAAAGGAGAAGTCAGACAGGAGAAATAATATTGTGGTAAGAGGGTTGAAGCTGAAGAGCGGGGAAGAAAGGGAGGACGTGGAAGCGCTGCTACAGAGCATAGGCTGGAATAAAGGCAGGGTAGGGAAAGTTAAGTTGGAGGGGAGAAAGGAGAGAGAAGTGGCAGTTGTGGAGTTGGAGAGATGGGAAGAAAAGTTGGGGATAATGCCAAATAAAAATAGGATAAAGGATAAGGAAGTTTTTCTCGATCACGATTTGACAAGAAAGGAAAGGGATGTACAGAGAATGCTGTACGACAGGGCTCGGAGGGAAAGGAGTAAAAGGAGATCGGCGAAGGTAGAATATCGGAAAATAAAAATAGACGAGAAAATATGGGTGTGGGACGAGTAGAAAGAGGTGTTGAAGGAAGTGCAGGGGAATTTGTTTCGTAGGAAGTAGGGGGTTGGGGGTAATGCAGGGTAGAGGAGTTGTGAAGGTGCTTTACTGGAACGTAGCAGGGGTAAAGAAGAAGGATAAGAAGTTCTGGAGGTATAACCAGGAATTTGATGTGGTAGGACTGGTAGAGACGTAGGTGGAAAGAATGGAATCGGATAAAATAGAGCCACAGCTGCCAAGGGGTATAGGTGGAGACTCCAGGAGGCGGTCAGAGTGAAGAAGGAAGGAAGGGCTAGTGGGGGAATTATGTTAGGGGGACCTGTTAGGTGAAAGAGAGGAGGGTATGGTGGTAATGGGTGGGGACTTTAACGCGAGGATGGGGAGGGAAGGGGGCCTTTATAGGGAAGGGGAAAGCTTCGAAAGGAATTCGAAGGATAGGTTAATAAATAAGGAGGAGAAGATTCTAAGGGACTGGATCATCTATCGGTGATAGACTATGTAGTCATGCATATGCAAGGGTGGGAGGAGATGGAGAGATTCGCAGTAGAAGGGAGGGTAGAATCACACCATCAGCCATTAGGGTTGTGGATAAGGGGTGAGAACGGCGGAAGGCAAAGTGGGGAAGAAGTGTCGACGGGGGAGAGGGTTAGCTGGATGAGAAAGGCGATAGAGAATTATAAAGAGCAGTTTGGGATAGTACGCTTCGAAGGGGAGACGGTGGAAGAGATATGGGAGTATTTAAAAGAGAAAGTGAAAGGGTACGTGCAAAAGAAGGTATTCAAAAAGAAGAAGAAAGGAATGGTGAAGCCGTGGTGGGATAGAGAATGTAAAAAGATGAGAAGGAAGGTGAAGAGGAAGTATAATAAGTGGAAAGAGCGTACTGCGAAAAGGGAGGAGTACGTAGAAATGAGGAAGGGGTTTAGATTGATGTGTAAGAAGGAAGAACAGGAAAAGGAGAAAGAGCTGGAGGAGGAGTTAGGAAATGTTAAGACAGAGGGGGACGTCTGGAAGATAATAAATAGGTTTAGGAAGCGTAGAGTAGGGATAAGCGAGAAGATAGGGAGTGAGGAGTGGAGGGAGTTTTTTAAAGAATCATTTCAGGGCTCAGGTTCAAGGAAGAGAGATTATGTGAGTAGAAAAACGGGGGAGGCAGAGATGGAGGAGTTGAATGACGAGGAGATATAGAAACAGATAAGGAAGTTAAGAAGGTCAATACAGCAGAGCTGGATGGGGTAGAGAACAAAGCATGGCTGTTAAGTACACAAGAGGTTAGGGAGAGGCTAAAGGAGGTAGTGAAGAAAGTATGGAGGGGGAGGGATTCCCAAGAGGGTGGAGAGAAGGGTTAATAGTACCTCTGTATAAGAAAGGAGATAGGGATAGGCAGGAAAATTATAGAGGGATTACGCTAATGAATGCGGCGTATAAAGTATACGCGATGGTGGTGGCGGGCTTTAGGGCAGGTGGGAGTACTATCGACAATATCTGCGTTCTGCAGCACGTGGTGAATAGAGAATTAGCGAAGAAGGGGTCGAGTGCGTACGCGTTTTTTGTGGATCTAAAAGGCGCGTTTCCTTCGGTGGATTCAGGACAGGGTGTTCAGCACCAGAAATTATCGCAAACACGTGTTACATCAAGACCTGGTTGACCGGTGCCGATTATGTGGAGATACCAACGAATCCATCGAGCACATTATTGATTATTGAGCACTCTTAACGGAATGAATGCCTTTCTATGCATACATACCAATGCCTGTTTTAGAAAACGAAGATTACATCTTATATTGGGATTTTACTATCCAGACGGATCATAACCTCCGAGTTAATCGATCCGACATCGTGATGCGAGAAAAAAAAGGTGGAAGAGTCTACATCATCGGCATTTCTTGTCCATTCGACCGAAATTTGCAGGCAACCTATACAACCAAGATCCATAAGTATAGGGAGCTAAGGCATGAAGTGAAGACAATATAGAGGAATGTGAAACATGCATCTATTTGTCCCATTGTGATTTCGGCTACAGACAATGTGCACGCAAGATAGTAGGAACAGGAGTGGATGGCTCATACGTTCCGGTTGCGTCGGGATTGGTTTCTTCAAGGAACCATGACCGTAGCTTCCGGAGCCTACAACTTCCCATAGTAAAAATAATGGATTTATAATAATCAATAGACCTCAGTAATACTCTACTGAAGGTGCTCTCGCGATCGCGTCGCGTCAGGGCTTGAGCCTTTGTTCGAGATCGAATGATAATTTTAATTCTGTCGTTTTATATTGAAAGCTAATCTTTATTAATTGAAGACTGTTCGACGTATTTTTCCTTACAAATCGATTTTATAAAAGGTTCCATTTATGACTATACAAATTCTAGACTATATCATATTTATTAATTCCATTTCATACTTCCTTATTCTTATCATGAGTCACACTGTTTAAATTTGGTGTGTGTGTGTGGAACTTTTCGAACATTGCTTGTGCGAATCTGTCGTCGAAAAAACAGATCAAAGGTATGCTTGTCTCATCGTTTCGAATTCAAGATACCTAATTATAATTGTCGAAATTAAATTATCAGAGTTTCACTGTTTTGAATAGAGACCACTCTCAATAGAAAGTAATTGTTACCTGTTAATCCATGTGCATTACAACATTTAATTTCACCTATAGTTCAAGTAATCACAATGCGTATTTTTAAACTTCAATTTCGATTGTTCGCAAACAGCTTTCCTCTCATGAATTTTAAGGCTATGTTGTCTGTAGCGTTGTTACTGAAAGGGTTTTCCGTGCCAGATAGGAAGAGAACGAAGAGGAAAGGGACTAAGAGGAGCACCAAAAACCCATAAATCCATGGAGAATTTTTTAAATATATATCGTCGGTGTAAAAAGTGGTGATCAGCAGGACATCAGCTGCACCTGCGGAAGATGTTTCAACAGGGAGCCTATAGCCGACCTCTTCGGCGGGAATGCCACGGCAACGCATCAATTTGCAAACTCCTCATGATGAGTACTTGATGCGCTGCCAACTTGAATACGAGATGGGGGCGACCACAACTACTCTTGACGGGATGACCTTTCGCCAGAATTTTGTAGTGAATTTCCCGAGAATAAGTACAGTAACTGAAGACGACCTTAAATAAATAAATGAAGACGTGATCAGATGTCATTTTCGGGCAACGGCGCGGGAGGAGCCGCCAGGAGCGAACAACATTGTCTTTAAGTGGGTTTTCATCCCGAGCTGGCCCATAGAGTGACTGAACAACATCTTGCTGATTAATTAAGCTCCATTAGGTGGTGCCACCTTATATCTGAGGTCCAAATAAGTAACATCGAAAAACAGGTGCAACAACAACTACCAGCACCTGTAGCGCTCCCCGCAGATGCGGTGGAAGAGGAGGTTCATATGCCTGTGACACGAGACGCTATTTACGAGCAGGGACCGGATCTGAAGGACTTAGCCGTGCTTTGCTGAGCTCATTGCAGAGCTCAATGAGGAAAGCCTGCACCTCATGGTGTGCTTTACTGATTCCATCCTAGAGTTCACAGATCAAGAATCACCAATAAGAAGTGGTCTGCCGAAATTTAGAGTCAACAAAGATCTTCTCCATAACTTCGTTCATCTTCCATTGACGTTGATTGTGGACACGAGCAGCTATGGTCGCTACTGTGTCGTCCGCGTAGCCCACGAGGTCCTTCGCTCGTTTCGTAAAGCAGTACCCGATCCTTCAGGTAATTACTTACCATCCGGATAAGGTGCTGCGGTACGTTGAAATTATGCTTCACTGCGTGCAGCGTGTCACTCCGTTTTGCCGAATTAAAAGCGTTTTTGACGTCTAGTAGCACGAGTAGCAGAGTCACTACGAGTAGTGACCTAATTGACGTTCCTCCAGAGCAGTGCTTATTCTTGGCACAAGGATCCTGACCACTCCCATCTCGCCCAATGAAGATTTTCTGGCCCTTACAAAGGCTTGCGTATCCTGTGCCCTTTCCTAGCTCCATCAAGATGTCGCCCTCACGCATCTAACGGATAGAGTGGATATCCGTGCCTGTATCCTCAGGTTTGATTTTGTTACTGATATCACTCAGCACGACTGCGTATATCTTCCCCGTTGCCGGCTTTATAAGCACAGCATCGAGACGTTCCCTCTTGCTTCGTTTTCGTCGCTGTGTTTGTGCTTTTTTCCTGGTTTAGGGCCATTTTGTTTCGAGCTTTTGTCTTTTCTTTTCTCAGGAAGGCTATTTGCTGTTCTTTTATTCGATAACGTTGATATCTCCGGAGTGCCCAAAGTCTTGATATGGACAAGTGATCGGATAAGACTAGTCATGCTGCAGAAATGGTCAATCTCTTTATTTTGCTCTTTGCGTTTCGTCTTCAATTGTTGGATCAGTTCCGTCGTATGCTTGATCCCTTTCTCTACCATCTCTCTCGTGTCCTGGCCGCCTGCGCATCGTGCGTCGAGGGGCGAGCCAAAATAGCGGGAAACGGGTATACCCTCAGAACTCTGCCCTACCCTAGTTACCTGGGACTCAGCCTTTGTTCAACCGGTCACAGCAAACACGGACGGACTGGAACTCGACCGGGGTACTACAGATTCCAATCTCTGTGGCCACGACGCACTTCTTCATCAAGGCGCGAGCGGGCTAGCCTCTTATCTTATAGTGCGGCTAACACTTCAGCAACAAGCACACATCAGCCCCTTGCCATTCCGGGGGGGGGGGGGGGGGCGAGACATTGTTCGGAGCACTCCCAGTGGGCCGCAACAGGAAAGATCGTGGTTTTTTCACGGTGTATGGATCCCTATAAGCGGGCTTTCCGCAAGGAGAAGAATACAGAAGAGGAAAAAATGGATCGGGGAGAATCAACAGTTTCTCGCTGACCCATCGTGCCTCAGCAGTGATCAACCTGCTTCTGTCAAAAATCCACCCCAAACCCAACGGAGTAGAAACATTTTGGAGGGAGGTATACAATATCCCGAAAACACTGGAGTTAAAAGAAGATACTGATAATATCATCTGCTTCAAGGAATTTTGCGACAAACTCATAACGTCTGATGAGGAATGTCCATCAATCACTGCCGAAGAGGTGAGAAGAGCACTTAGAGGCACGATAAACTTTTCCGCTGCAGGACCAGATTGTATCAAGAACTTCTGGTGGAAGAAGTTTGCTTCTACACACAAACATTTGGCCCGCATATTCACCTCATATTCAAAATCGGAAACGCCCACTCCTAAATGGCTAATGTTAAGACGTACTATACTCCTACCGAAAGAAGGAAACTTGTCCAACCAACTTCCAGGACAATAACTTGTTTGAACACACGGTATTAGATCTTTACAGCTGTCCTAAACAATAGGATTGTTCGAAGAATTGAGCCTGTGTGGCGAGAGATGTACGAACAACGTGGCTCGAAAAAAGGTGTGGCAGGCTGACGAAAAAACCTGATAATTGACAGCTGCGACTGCAAAATGTCAGCAGCCTATCAGCGCGCCCTGTCAGTGGCCTGGACTGACTACCGAAAAGCTTTCGATTCAACCCCTTAGAGACTTATCATCTGTCTGTTGGAAAGCTTGAAGGTGTATCCACACATAGTAAAATGCATAGAGAGATTGATGCCCCTTTGGAAAACTAGATTTACTATATCATCTGGAAATTATCGTGTGACAACGAACAACGTCACCTTTCAGAGGGGCGTCTTTCAGAGCGATACCATGAGCCCTTTGCTTTTTTTTATCACACTTCTGCCTCTATCCCTCGCACTACGAAATTCTTCTGGATACCTTTGTGGCGACACTAATCACCGCGAGCATAAGGTCACTCATGTATTTTATATGGATCACCTGAAGCTCTATGCCTCCGTTGAAAGAAAGCTTCGAACTGCTATAGATATCGTCTAGAAGTACACAGAAGAGATTGGGATGCACTTTGGTTTGGACAAGTGTGCCAACATTAATCTGAAGAAAGGAAAGATTGCTGGCGTTCCCAAGGACCATGAGCTTGTGGATATAAGTGTTATTAGACATATTAATACTGAAGAGACCTATACATACCTGGGCGTGCTTCAAAGCCGCATGCAGGACGTAACGTCAGTGAAGGAGTCTCTCCGAAGCAGATACAAGCATCTTCTTCGACAGATTTGGTCTTCCAATCTGTCGGCATTGTACAAGGTATCTGCTTGGTACAAGGTACATGCTTGCCATCCCTGTTCTACTCTAAGCGTTTGGGGTGGTTCAATGGACGAAGAACGAGCTTAAGGCTCTTGATGTCACCGCACGTAAGATCATGCATATGCATAAAAGCTTGCATATCAATTCGTCAGTTCCGCGATTATATATTTCACGCCGTCAAGGCGGACGCGGACTTCTGAATCGCCAGTGTCGGAGCAAGCGGCCGAGACCCTTGGCCTGAATTTTAACATCAGAAGTGAGGATAGTGCATGACTCCATCTAGATGCTACACTTCTAAAAGCCGAAGTGAAGAAAGCAGAGGTTGAGAAATTTCACTAACAGCTACTCGACAAGAAAATGCACGAAAACTTTCACAGAAATGTAGAAAAACAGTCCTTGTCGAAGGAGCAAACTTTTGCTTTCCTCAGATCATTAGGGCTTAATTCAGGTACAGAGGGTTTTATTTTCGCATGCCAGGACGGTGTCATTTCCTTGGCGTATTAAATGAATCGTGGTCTCAACAACCCTCCCTGGATCTTCCTGAGCCATCGTAGTTACTGCCTCCTGTCCGCTGATAAGGGATCGTCCATATATTACGTAAGACGTTTTTCTTTTGTTTAAATAAAGACGAGAATAAAATTGCTGTGAAGTTGAAAAGAAAACAACGATATAAACAAAAGAAAAACGTCTTACGTAATATATGGACGATCCCTAAGCGTTGTTGCCGTCTTTTGCTTGTCCGTTTTGGCGGCGTTTTTCTTCATTTTTTGTTAAAGTGCCTTAAGCCTCTTTGTATGTAGGGCCTGTTGTATATGGTTTTGAACCCTTTTGAAGGGGGTCTCTGTCACCAGATCTATGTCAGGGATTGTTTCCCTCTAAAAAAAAGGCCGAGTCTAAGCGTTTGGACAGTTCGTACGTTTACGTTTACTTTGATAATAATAATTTTTTCTTGAAAACTAATCGAAACTTGAGGAAAACAAAGTTATAGCTGTGAAGTGTTCTTTCAAACAATTAATTCGAAAAAATACCTGGTCTGAAAATACTAATTCGACACTAAAATATGCCTTTGAATTTGTCAGCATTTCTTCAAGAAGTTAAAGTTTAATTTTATACATATTTACTGAACATTGTTATTTAAAACCTTCAAATATTGATGACACTTAATTAGGGCGTTATGAGAAAATTTAATATTTTGCTTTCGTTTTTCGGTAGGACTGAGAAGTTTCTGGTAGGTGCCAAAATAACTCCCGAAAAAGGTGAGTCCCGAAAAAAATATCTTCTGTTCGCGCAAGATCGTTATTTCTGACAATAGGAAAGAATAATAGATTTCTCATCGTCCAAGGCTTAAAAATAGTTATTTCTAACACAGATAAGCCATGAAAAATGCATATATTCGTTCCACATGTATACCTGCTTAGTATAGACCCAATGGAAAAATGCCCTGTGTTCGCGCGTTCATGTTGAAGTGACAGATAATCTTGAAAAGTCACGAAATTATTTTAGATATTTTCAACTATTAACAGGCTTAAAAATGGTTATTTCTGATCCAGATGAGCGGTGAAAACTTCATATTGGATCCATATATATTCCTACTTCATATACAGCCAATGAAAAAATGACCTGGGTTCGCGCGTTCATATAAAAGTAACGGATAATCGTAAAATTCGCAAAACATTACATAATTTTCTCAACTATTACAAGCTCTAAAATGTTCGGTGTTCGCCCTTTCATGTTAACGTGACAGCTAATCGTGAAATTCACAAAATATTAGATATTTTTAACTACTACAAGCTTAAAAATACTTATTTCTGATCCGCACATGCGGTAAAAATGCATATTAATATTATCATGAACGCGAGAACACAGGCTATTTTTCCATTGGGTTAGATTAAGCAGGCATATATGTGGATACAACATACATTTTTTAAAGCTATTTCCAGATTAGAAATAACCATTTTTGAGCCTTTGGCAATGAGAAATCTATTATTCTTTCCTATTTTTGACAAATAACGACTTTGCGCGAACTGAAGACATTTTTTCAGGACTCATTCTTTTCGGGAGTTATTTTGGCACCTCACAGAAACTTTCTAACTCTACCGGAAAACGAAAGCAAAGTATTTAATTTTTTCGATACGCCCTAAAACTTTCTTATTCAAAATAATAAATGAGAATTAACAGAATAAACAATGCTTCAATAATTGATCAATAGATAATTGGTGCCATGTGGTGGATTCAAAGTTCGGTCATATCCTACCTCGTTTTCAAGAACTGTTATATACTTGGAAAGAGGTGGGATTTGATTGATTTTACTCCCCCAAGTCACTCGTGTATTAATTAGCGATTTGGCTGCTTTTGAGTTATGGAACGAAGAAAAATATAACCTATAAAAAATCATCACTTTTTTCGCAAATATATAGATATATAGATTAATTTTTTTTTTCCCAACGAATTATTGTTTTTCATGATAAAATAGAGAAATTAAGAATAATTTTGAAAACGAATTCGCGAAATTGAGAAAAGCCATGAATCTATAGACCTTCTGTTTTACGCTTTATACCTTATTTGGGACTTAAGTTTTAGGTATTTTGAAATTATAAATTTTTTATGTTTGCAGTAACTTTTTAAGAAAAGTCAGTTCTCTATCCTCAAGCTGCAATGAACTATAAAATTTGTTTATATCAGAAATACAGTTTTGATTTTAGTTTTTCCTTGATTTTAAGTTCATTATGAGACTTTGTTTTCATTATAGACTTACCGGAAATCCCATCATATGTCCACCATTCTTCCCAACTGACAGGCTCGCACTCTGAAAAATTCGGAATTCTCCCCCAATTGAATAAGTTCGTGAAGTAATTTTTAAAATGTGAAAAACGCAACCTCACCTTGAATTATGACAAGTACGAAAACTCCCCACACACTTAGGAAGACGGAACTATATGGGCCCATTCCTAGTGACGTTCTCGTCAATTAAACATCATTATCAACCGGTCCTGCAGAAAGAAAAGGGGAAGATGAGAAATTTTACAAATATTTTCCATAGCTCCATATAACATTTTATATATAAATAAATAAACTTCTCTTATTTGCGAAAATTTATTTTCTGTGGAAACTATAGAATTTCTTAACATATTCACGTTAAGATACACGCACAGACTGACTTTTTACTGGAGAAATTACTAAAATAGGTTGCAATCGAGGGACAAAGGCGATAATTTGTGTATTTTAATACAATAATATTAAGTGATGTTATTTTAATATGTCCTTTTCTGATTAAGAATAGCACGTATTATTATATTCTGTAGTCAAATCTGAGGTAGAAAAAATTAGTAGAGAAATTATTAAACTATGCAAAAAGAACAGAAGTAGTTAGAATCTGAAATAACCTGAATGACTAAATTTTCTGTAAAATTACTATTTTCTGCAGAAACATGAACAGGGATGTGACGCATTTTATCCCGGGTAAACAAATTTTTGTTTGGGATTGATCTAGTAAAACATCTGGGAAATCGTATGAGAGTCGCATCTCTCAGATAGTGCCGTATCTAAAGTTGTTTACGTCACGACTCTCATAGCCCTACTGCGCCATAGTATTCTATAGTCAGAGACTACACAATGCGGTCCTGAGCGAGGGGCGTCTCACTCAAAAAATCACGGCTTATTCCGTCAGAAATCAGATGGCAATCTGTAAGGATTCCGGTAAGGCAATGTATGCCGTAAAAATCAAAGTAGGAAATCAGCAGTGAAGGCAGGAATTCGTGAAATCGTTTGAAAACGGAAAATCCGTACGAGTCCGATGGTTTTTGATGAAATCGGTAAGTATTCGTAGCAGTCCGTAAGGACTTCGAGTGGAACGGCAGGGAATCATTGGGATTCATGCTTGAATTCGTAGGCAATTCGAGCGGAGTCCCCGCAACGACCGCGCGACTGGACAAATCTCGGACCTGCGCAGTATGCATGGTT
>CAKNYM010044948.1:9005-60802 GCA_932195095.1 Andricus curvator | reverse complement strand
CGGTCTGAAGGATGCGATAAATCCGGATTGTGTCCGGTCGAGTCCGTTTTTTCTACGGCCTGAAGGATGTGATCAATCCGCATTGTATCCGGTCATGTCTGTTTTTTGGATATGATCAATCCGGAATGTGTCCGGTCATTGTACGGTCTGACGAATGCGATAAATACGGATTGTGTCCGGTCATGCCCGCGTATTGTACGGTCTGGTGGATGCGATAAATCCGGATTGTGTCCGGTCATGTCCGTGTATTGTACGGTCTGCTGAATGCGATAAATCCGGATTGTGTCCGATCATGTCTGTGTCCCAAATTTTCATATTTTAAAGAATCTGTTGCATCTGATTTTTACCCGCCTTTGTCAGATATTTGTCCAGTTATTCGCGAACTAATCTATCCTAATCTTATCCGGCACAGCATTCTGAATTAAAAACATAAAATTCGATACAGTTATATAATATTTAATCATAAATAAGCGAAATCAGGATGTTGGAAGTTTTACAATAAGTTATTTATGACATTTTTAATACAAAAATAAGAAAATTTTTTAACGAAGTATGTATAAACAGCAGAATAATAACGATTAAACCAATTAATTATTTCCGTTTACTGATCCATTTTCCACATCATCATGAATTCCACCATTATTCCTATCGACAGCTTCGTTTTCCACATCAACGTCAAGTTCATGATCATACCCATAAACTGCTTCTTTTTCAACATCATCAATTCCGTCATCATTCCCGTCCATTGATTTTTCTTGCACATTATCGTCAATTGCATGATCACTCCCATCGACTGCTTCGTTTTCAACATCATCGTCAATTCTATCATCATATTCGTCAACTGCTTTTCCATTCATACCATCGTCAGTTGTATTATCATTGCCTTCAACTTCTCCTCCTTCCGGATCGTCATCAAATCGATCCTCATTTCCATCAACCGCTTCTTTTTCCAGGAGAGAAGTAGATTCACTTACAAATTCCGGAGTTATCTTTTTGTCTTTCTTTTTTTGTTTTCTCTCATCCTTTTTTTCTTTTCTCTCGTTTCTTTTCCTTTTTTCAGATGGCTCGCGATTTAGATCAGAAATCTTGTGATTCAAGTACTTCGTTATGTTCAGTACTTCTCTTTGAACCTTATCGTGATCCATTTTTTTTATATTTAACATCCAGAATTTTGATACCTCTGAAAAATTGTAAATGATTATAATATGAGTCTGTACGCAAAATTTGGTGCAGATTAATCAAAAACTGTGGCGGTGCCCCTCATCGGAACCCTGTCACTCTTACGACCTGTCTGGGAGCCCAAAGAATATGTATGCAAAATTTGGTGCTGATTACTAAAAAACTGTGGCGGTGCCCCCCCCCCCCCCTCTATCTGCCCCCATTGCTCTAATAACCTGTCAGGGAGCCCAAAGAATATGCATGCAAAATTGGGTGCCGATTGGTCAACAACTGTGTATTTACAAAGCATCATATGTTTTAGACCACTTGATTTTATATACATACTCAAAATCGACCATGATATGTAGATATACATATAGATTATAAGATATACAAATTACCTTTCAGAGCTTCAAGACCTATCAGAGGAAGTTTCGGTTTTCCGATTTTGTAGCCCTTAACTGTACTATTTTGTAACACCTCGTTTGAAAAAATTAGCGTTGCCATTGCTTTAATGAACTTTTGTGGAGTAACTTTCGGCTGGTATCGAATCGAATCATATACATCTCTGTCGATCCAGACACCGTGTCCAGCATGGATCTGTAAGCAAGTACCATTTAATTAAAATTAATTAAAAAATGTAGATACAGATTTAAAAAGTACAGCAACGAAAAATATAAAAATGAACATACTTCGTTAGTTGCAATATTGAGTTCATCCACTGCTAAATGTTCACCTGATAAAATTTGTTTTTCAAATTCCTGCTGTCCGGCAACAGAAATTTTCTTTACGCTTGCTGCAAATAATTAAAGTAATATAATATTTAAATATATTGTACTCAATTAAAATCTAAGAACATATTCTAACTCTTGCAATTTTATCCACAAACTTACAATGTACTTTTTCGAAGCAATCTACAACTTTATCTTGCATTCGTAGATTCGATTTTTTTAATGACCTATTATCCATCTCCAAGTCTATTATCTTTCTTCGATATTCTCTTAAAAGTCTTTCCACTGCTTCGCTAAATATCTTATCGTGATCATCATCGTCCTATTTAACAAAAAATGTGGTCGATAGGTATTCCAGTCATATCTACAAATATCAAAAAAATTTGTTTAAAGCAACTCACATCCTTCTTTTGCACGTTTAAAATCAGTTTCTGTAAGGACTTATTCTCCAGCTCTAAGACCATGATTTCTCGACGATATTGCGATATGAGCCAATTTTCCCCTTCAAATTCGTGCTCACGATCATTGTCCTGACAGAAAAATATTTCAGGTATAAATAAGTATAACTCAAGGGTGGAAAGATATAAAGCGCCAACATCCACGTTTTAAAAAACATGTATAGGACTAGGGTGGGCCGAAAGAAATCAAAGCAATTATATTTATTGGCACTAAAAAGTTTCTTTGTGGCATTACAAATATATTCAAAAAAAAAATTTCAAAACATTTCTCACCCTTGGTTTAAGTCTCAAACAAACCTTTTCATATTTTTTACGGATACTGAAATATGAGCCATTCTTACACAAGATCCGTAAAAAACCGTTTACACAGGATCCGTAAAAGATAGAACAGCATTTTTTTCTCAAAATTGGAACTATGTTTTTCTTCAGCTTATTAAAGCGGCATACAAGAATAATGAAACGAAAATCATTATTTTGACAAATTTAGATACAAAGTAACAAAATTGCATTTTTCGTAGTTTTTTTAAATAATATATTTCAATGAAACAAATTTGTTCTTAATTTTTTTTTTCATGCAAGGTTATTTACTTCCTCAAGCTTTACACACACAAAAATTTGGAAGAATTTATTAATCGACTTATCCGATGGTCAGAAATTTTTTAAAACGTTTTAAAATAATTTGTTCTTAATGCCACAAAGAATATTCCAAGTGCTATTGCCAATGAATCAAATCATTTTGATTTTTTTCGACCCACCCTAACAATAACCTTTCCCCAAAATAAAATTTTAAAGTCAATCGAAAAATTACAATTTACATGCGAGAGGAGGGTCCACCTTTACAGTTCCGACAATGGTGAAGATACATAAAAATTGCTGAAAAATATTAAGAATAATTTATTGATACGTAGAGGGGACAAATTTCTTTTGAAAGAAACTCCTTCAAATACGAATAAATAAGCCGAACCTATTTTTGCAGTGAAAAACAAGTTTTCATCATTTTTCAACTTAGTTAAGTCCCATAACATTTGACGTACTATACTCTTAAATTTTACAGAAACGTAAAGGTGAACGCTTCAGGAATTAGATAAAAATTTAATTTGTACCTTTGAATTTTCTTGGAATTCTGATTTTCCCTGAAGATTATTAGATTTCATCATACTACTTGATTTTGTAAGTAATACAGATGAAACCACTTTCGGTTTATTATTAAATACCTGATGAATTTCCGTATTTTCTGGTAGGTCTTCTTTTTCAATCTTTGATTTTTCATTTGCGTGAAATGAAGTTTTAGAATTGCTCTGAAGCACATCATTCTTGGCGTTCTAATAGAATAAAATGCACGTGTTAACATTTGAAGTTTTTCCCTATATATTTCTTATAAGATTTAATATTTTCAAAATTATACTTCTTCTTTCTTTTTGCTTATATCCGCAGTATTCGAGCTGAAGTCAGATTGTTCTCTTTGTGTGAGTTTATATGAATTGGCATCATTAATTTTCTCTTTATGAGCAATGCTAGCCTGCAAAAAATTGAATATAGTCAATCTAAATATTTGATCAAATACCATGCATTTCTTGATATTTAAAATTTGTTCCTACATATTTCTTACATGCTTTAATACTTTTCAAATTTTACCTTTCCATTCTTGACACTTTTAACCAGAATATTCGCATGTGAAACATGTGTTTTTGTTTCTGGGACAATGGAAGCATTCTATAAAATAGTATTTTGCATTAAAACATGAGAATTACATAGCAGAGATCCTCATTTATGATAGATACTTTAGTGTCTACACTTGTCGCTTTCGTACTCCTGATTTTTTCCCCTAGGTTTGCTAAACTGGTTCCACTTCGTCTTTCTTTATTAGCAACAACAGTCTGCGAAAACAGATTTATAGAGTGAATTTAAATATTTGATACAATTGAATGCATATGAGACGATATTCAAATTTTTATATTGTATATTTCTCATGATAAATTAAATTCGAGATTAGACCTTTTCTTCTGTATTCCGTTTACCCGCAGCATTCGAGCTTGATGCAGGCGTTTCGATTTTCGAGACAGCTTGGCTTTCTTTCATTGACAACAGTTTTTGTGCTAAAATATCTATTTTGGCCCCAAATGTCTGTACAAATTAAAAATGAATAATACGATAAATATGAAACGTTAAAATAAGTAATTTATTTTTTAAATATATTTCTAAACAAAACGCACAGCCCTGCTGGAAGTAAATTGATAGAATCTCTATCCGTTTGAATAATTTTCTATCTCTAAGATTGAAATGGAAAGCAACGATGTATCGATCTTTATCCCATGGCTATCCCTTTGATCCTTCTCTATCTTTCATTCAATATAAAATCACCTCTGTTATTTTGAATCCTAACCTTCCTATTCATTTCTATCCGCCACTTATCCACATATATCCTTTTATTTCCACTCCCTATCCCTATCCTAGTATTTCTATCAAAATTAATTCTTAGCTTATCCACGACTATCCCTTTCTATTCACTATGCAATCGAAAATGTTGTCTATCTTTTTCAGTTCCTATGTTCTTGTATAATTGAATCCTTTTCGATCTTTTCTAAAATCTAAAAACGCACTTTCTTCTTGAATCCAGCAGTCTTTCTATCTAAATGTATCCACAGCTAATCCACCCCTATCCTTTTCTATACTTTTCGATCTGTTATGCAATGCAAAGCGTTGTCTATCTTTTTTAACCCCTATACTCCTATCAAATTGGATCTTATCCTATCTTTTTTCAAATATAAGTCAACCCTATCCTTCTGAATCCCAGTCTTTTTATCGATAGGAATCCTTCGCTTAACCACCTCTATCCTTTTCCATCCATTAGGCAATCCCAAATTTCGTCTATCTTTTTTGATTTTTGAAATGATTGACATCTTTGGAAAATCATTACAATATTTGGAAATCTGCGAAATATTTCAAATATTTTATAAATATTTAATTTTTTTTTTGAAGTGAATGAAATCTTTGAAAAATCATTGAAATTTCTGAAATATTTCGGAAATTATTGAAATTTTTATAAAATATTTAAAATATTTTTGAAAGATTTTTCAAATTGTCGAAATCTTTTGGAAATAATTGAATTCTGTGTGAAATCTTTTTAAACTATCCGAAATCTTTAGAAAATCATGAAAATCTTTGTAAAATATTTTTGAAATATTTTATAATATTTGTGAGATTGTTTAAATCTTTGAGAAATATTTTATAATACTTGTGAAATTGTTCAAACCTTTGCGAAATATTTGAAATTTTTGGGAAATTATTATGAAATCTTTGGAAATCTTTGGAATATTTTTAGGAAATTATTGAAATCTTTGTGAAATCATTTATGCCTTTGTGAAACATCTTAAATCTATCCGAAATCATTGTGAAATCTTTGCGAAATATTTTGAAATATTTGGCGATATTTGTGAAAATCATTGAATTCTTTGGAAAATCATTCAAGTCTTTGTGACATTTAAATCTATCTGAAATTTTTGCGACATTTTTTAATCTTTGGGAAATCATTCTAATTTTTGTGAAATATTTCTGAAATCTTTACGAATCATTTGTGATATGCTTGAAATATTTGGTAATATTGGTGAAATTATTGAAATCTTTGGGAAATCATTGAAGCCTTTGTAAAATCTTTTAAATCTATCCGAAATCTTTGCGGAATATTTGAAAACTTTATAAAATCTTTGAAATCTTCAAAAAATCATTGAAATCTTTGTCAAATCTTCCTGAAATCTTTAGAAATCTTTATCAATATGAATTTTATTTTTTATAGTATAATATTATTATAATACTCAGTTTTCATGCATTTTTCAAACGAAATGGACGACCAAACTGAACTGCTCCACATTTCAGTCTGGTTAGAATGCATACGCATTGGAATTTTTGCAAGAATAAAAATTAACCACTGATGAGGGCCACCATTGTGCGCCGAAACGTTTGGTTCAATTAAAAATTAATTGAATTATTCATTCTGATCCTAAAGCCAAAATTACCATCCAATATTATAAACAATTAATATTATTATACTATGTACAGTGCCCTCTGATTTATCGCGAAAGGCTGTGACTGGGATTCGCGTTAAGTGAGTTCCCCACTACATCAAAAATTGTTCTCTTCTTGCGCTTCATCCTCATATGTGATTGGTAGAGAAAATCGAATCTATTCAAAAAAGTTAATGCCAAAATTTGACAGTTGATTGAACAAGTAGGAGCGAATATTCAGAGGTTATTATACTAATTTTACCTACGAATCCTGAAAAACGAAGTGTTTTCATACAAGTTTTATTTGAAAAAGAGTTTAATGTTTGAGAACTTTGAAAAGAAATTTAATTTTTTTTCTTTTTCGGTCTAGAATTGCTAGCCATTTTATGAATTACTTACTCAAAATTAAAGGAAGAATGAAGTATCAACCTCTTAAGTAGGTTACATTTAATGTCAATATTTAAAAAAAAATTATGTTTACGCGCGAGCATTTTGTTTCATGCGTGCGCTTACATGTGTCGGCAGTGGAAGTAAAACACGTAGGGGAAGACGCGATATATCTGGTAGTGCGATAAGTGGGAGGGTACTGTATGTACAAATTGTGCCATTCAATATTATAAGTCTACTCTCCTGTCCCTTTACCCTTTTCTGTCGCTTTTGGCGGATAGAATCATTGATAATTTCATAATTTGACAACAAGCGATAGTCAGTGATAGAGTCAGTGATATAGAAATATAGCCTTTGTGGGATGCAAAGTGTACGTTTGGGAAGGATTGAATATCTCTACCTTTTTCCATACATACGTTTCTATCTTTTTGAATCTTTTTACTTCCAGCAGGGAATTTTCTATATTAAATACTACATAAACATTCAAAAGTACATCATTTACCTCCCTTTCTTTTGCTTCAATTTCTAAAGCTTTCTTATTATTATCGGGATCCTGATCTTCACTCGCCGAACTCTCGGAAGCACTTAAGAGTAAATTTTTCGGTACCCATTTTGGTCTCTCACTTTGCAACTGCTTTTAAATTTCTTCAATGGACTCTGAAGATACATACAATACAATAGTATTCATATTTGTGTCAATGCTGTCTAAATTATTAATTCATCACTGAAATCATTATTTTGTTGCTAATCTTAAAATGGCATCAAGTAATTGAGACAAAGTAATTTTTATAACTTTATGGAAATATTAAGAATGCATCACCACTTAATTAAAATAAAAGAATGACGCGCGATTTTCCATTTTTAATTCGATTAAATTTTCTTAAATTTTCAATTCAATAAAAATTTTATTACGGAGAAAAACAAAATTAAGGTCTTTTGTGAGTTTTTAAATCTGAAAATAGCAAAATGGACAATATTTAAATATATATTATTGAAAGAACAATAAATTTAAAAAGTTATTTTTCTCGTAAATGGATCAACCGATTTGGCGAAGAAAATATATGTTATGAAGGTCAATAAGAAATTTTTTTTTTTTAATTTCAAACAATTTTTAACACTTAGCTGGCACACCAGAGTCTGAGGAGTCCCAAGCTGGGTCAACCTCAATTTAAGACACTTTATGATTTCAAAGTGTTCTTATTTTGTTCAAATTTTTCAAAATTTTGTTCACCCTCGACATTATTTGTCTCATAGCGAATATAAAATTTAAACAAAATAACCTATAATCTTCCACAATTTCTGACGTTTATAATAATAATTTAAAAGTTTTGCCCGTATCAGACTCAACTTAATGCCATAAAGGAGCGTTCACACGTTACGTAACGTTATTTTCGACCTTTTTTACCGCCACATGTCCCTCACATGCGGCGGTGAGGATATGCTCAAGTCAGTTTAAAATATATTCATTACTTTCATATCAAAGTTTAGAAAAAATCGATAAATGTTTGCTATATTTTTTTCAATCTTTCCAAATTAAAAAATATTTTTAATCTCTACAAAAACTCTTAAATTCTTAAAGAAATTTTAAAGTGACTTGAATTTTTCTTAAAATTATGGAAAATCATTGAAAATTTAAAAAACTGCCTCGGATCTGCCAAATTCTTTCGAGATTTTTAAAAATGTTTGGAAACTTTTTTATATTTTCTTTAAAACTTAATTTTTCAAAACAAAAAAATATTTTAAATTTTTTAGGAATTTTATGAGAATTCTTGTATTCTCTTGAAACCTTTCAAAATACTTATAAAGTTTCTTAACTTTTGTCTGAAATCTTTGAAACCGTAAATTTGTTTAAGGCCATGTGATGATTGGGTCACGTGACCAGATTCCTACCTTCCCGGCACTTTTTGATTTGTCAACTTATTTTCACACGAATAGCCACATCGAGTTGAAAATTTGGGATAATAAATAAGAAGCACTAAGAAACGCGGCTCTTAACCTAAATTTTTATTAGTATAAAAAAAATTTTGTTTATAACAAATTTTTTTTGTGTTTTTCATAATTATAAAAATTTAGGACTAGAGCCGCGTTTCTTAGTGCTTCTTATTTAGTATCCAGAATTTTCAACTGGATGTGGCGCTTCGTGTGAAAATAAGTTGACAAATAAAAAAAGTGCCGGTAAGGTAGGAATCGGGTCACGTGACCCACTCGTCACATGACCTTAAGGAAATTTTTTATAATCTTCTTAAGTTTAAAATTATTTTTAAATCTTTTGGAATATTCTAAATATTTCTTCAATTTACTCGAATTTTTATCGTGATTGTTTAATCTTGCTGAATTGAAAAAATTTTCCTTTAAAATCTTCTACACCCTTTCTTGAAATTTTAAGAAATCATTCGAGATTTTTTCAAATCTAATTCATTTTTCTCTTAGGATTCATTTTTTTAAATAAAAAATAATTAACAACTTTTTATGATTATTTTTTTTATTTTTATGTTTTTAAAATTCTACATTTTCTTGTAAAAAATGTTAACGTTTGCAAGTATTGAATTATTTTTCAACCTTTTTGAAACTTCGAAAGGTCTCTTGAACTTTCTCGAAATATTTCGAAAATGTTGTAACCTTGCAAAATTGAACATTTTTGCTTAAAAATCTTCTACATTCTCTTTCGAAATTTTAGGAAATCATTTGAAATGTTTTGAAATTTTCTCTAAAAATCTTCCACGTTCATTTGCATTACATTTACAAACCTTCAAAAATTGAAATAATTCTTTTAATATAAAAAGTCGACAAATTATACTCTGGTAGCAAAATGTTGGAAGCAAAGTTATTTCCCAATGATGAAGTCAAATGAGTAAAATATTGATGACGCAGGAAATTCGTCTATCAAAAGATAAATAAGCTGAAAACAGCCACTAAAAGTCATATTCACGCCGTGTAGCAACCAACCAGGTGTTCGACAAATACATGTGTCCGATATTTTTTAGACATTTGGTAATATCGCTTTTCTTCACATATAACATGCAATCAAAAATTTTGAGCATTTTAATTTTGCGTGATATTTGCGAACTCTTATTAACTAAAGTTAGTGCCTATATGACATATAAAGTTTCCTAGTAGAACTTGAATCAATTGAAATCGAATTTTTTTGGAAGTTATGGAGGAAATATATATATGGAGGAGGAAAAGAAAAAACAGTTGTTTTACTTGAAAACGGCTGAATCGATTTTAAATAACAAAAAGTATGTAGTGAAAATCAATGGGAAAATTTTTAAGGAACATTGAAAAATATAACTCACCGATTAATTTAAGGGAAAAAATAGATGTTCAGCTTTTCTGTTTCTGAATTCGTGCTTATATATAAATACGCTTAATAGATATGAAAACTAAGCGAAATTTAATAAAAATGTTATTATGGCTTTAAAATTTAATTTTGGCATGATGGAAATTATAATTTTAAGTGATGAGTGAATTTTGTTTTCACTAAAAATCAATAATATTTCTGATAAAAAAACGGAGTGTCCATTTCCCGGTCCACGGCAAAAAATTATAGTCTTTTCGAAAACAATATATATTTCTATAATGCGCGTTTTTCACAACCGCCAGTGCAGCCCGACTCAAAAAGAATTTTATAGCCACGTGCTGATTGACGATGAATTAATTAAAATTAATAATACAATAAGAAGATAATAGAATATATATATATATATATATATATATATATATATATATATATATATATCTAGTAATAACTTACCTCCAACTAGACTGACGGATCCAGAGCATTTATTGCCTGCACAACCGCAATTTACCTTGTATTTAGTTTTGGCTGAATTTCCTTTTTTATAGTTAAGCACAACATCGGACGACAGAATTGCCGCTAATGGGAACTTCGGACACTTTTTGACGAATTTAAAGTATAAAAACATAGCGACAGCAATAAGATTTCGTTACCGAGAATATAAGAAATGATAAGAAGTTCAGAACAAGAAACTCAGCTCTATAAACATAATAAAACCTCGCGTCCATATATGTGCACACTCTTTGTTCTTTTTGCTGTTTCCTATACTTGTGCTTGTTACGTCTTTTGAGGCAAGGTGGTCTAATGTAATATGCGCGAACGGGGACAAATAGCCAAGGCCCTTCGACTTTGTAATTGAGACCAATCAACTTATCCTAGATAATATCGCATTGGACTATGCAAGGCACGTGGTAACGCGGGTGATTCAAATGAGGGAAATAGAATGGCGCCGATTGACCCATTTTCGTATGTGTGTTAGGCACGCAGCTGAAGCACTGTAGGTTGAAACCTCTCGAACAATATGAAACTTTACCGCTCTTTAGGAGACGCCACCGAACTTACGTAAATGGCCGCGTATTTCGAACTCAATGTAAGCAAAGTACATTTTAAAAGAAAATTGTAAAAAAGGAGTGAAACAAAAAATGAAACGTGGACTATAGCTTGATGAAAAGATAAACTGTAAAGATGGAAAGTATTATTACAGAAGAAACGAAAGATATGGTGGGAAGGTAACTTTTGACCAACAGAAGGTAAAGTATTTTTTCTTACTGTTGTTCAAAACTTACATTTCGAACAATTCAACCTTACTTTTTCCTTTTCAATAATAATTTCCGACTTTGCAGTTAAATGGCTACAATCCACGTTTCATATTTTTTTCATTCCTTTTTCATAATTTTCTTTTGAAAACCTCTTGCTTTGCTTAATGTGAGTTCGAATTTCGCGGGCACTTATGTAAGTTCGCTAGCGCCTCCTAACGAACGGTAAGTTCTCCCATTCGAAGCTTGCACGTCGGTATTGTCCGTGATCGTCGTTAACTATAACCTAAATTTAAAAGAATCGGTTTCGGCCGTGGTCGTCGTGGTTAATAATTTATGAGAACAATAATCTTTACCGGCTAAAAAATTACTGTTTACCTGTGGAAAAATGAGTACAGATAGTGATGATGTTAAGTGTGCGAAACCCCCAATAAAAAGACGTTATAAGCAGAATCCTGCTAAAAACAAAAATATTCATCCCAAAACTGCACAACGCTGGAAATCGAAGTTAGATTCTGGATTGACTGCAGGTAAGAATATTGACGTACATTGTATAACTTTGCTAGATTAATAAAAATATGCAAATTCAATCAACATTTTCAGGTTATTTTTGCGCATACTATACATATATTTTGCTTCCTATGCGTATATTGGATTTAAATCCAATAAGCGTTGGAAGATATATATTGCTTACACTGAGAAAAAAATCTCCCACGATACAATGTTTTTCATGGATATGTTGAAATATTTAGTTACATAAAACTAATTTGCATTAATTCAAAAACATAAGACTGTTTCATTGAAAATTTTTCAGTCCACCAAATTATTATTGAAAGTATAAAAAAAAGTTAAATCAACAGCAAACATTTATTGGTTCGATCAAGCAATATTTTTTTAAACAATATGCACATGTAAATTTATGTAAATATATGTGTGTGTGTATATATGTATATACATGAGTTGATTTTGGATGAGTTGAGTATATTTTAAAATATAAAACATTTTGTAACATTTAATGATTGTGCTCATTTTACAGATAGGAACATGTTTCAAAAATTTTCGTAGTAAGATGAAAAAATGTCGTGGAAATTTATTTTTAAAATTAGCCCAATATGAGCATTAGGGTGGCTCAAAAACACTTTTTTTAAGAGGGCTACGCGATCCCCTCCATTTCGTTCCAAATCCGAAAAAAGAAAATGCCTAATTTTTCTTTTTTCGTTTTTTCGATTTTAACTGCTAATTAATAAATATTCCACTAGACCAATAGTAATAATTTTTAAGAAAAAAACGAATTTTCGAAAAAAGATTATTTAAGCAAATTCGATTTGTTTAAATATTTTATAATTAATAAATTATTGTTAATGAATATTCCAGTAGACCAATATTAATAATTTTTAGGGAAAAAACGAATTTTGGGGAAAAAATTACTTAAACGAATTCCATTTGTTTAAATATTTACAAATTAATAAATTATTGTTAATAAATATTCCCGTAGACCAATAGTAATAATTTTTAGGAAAAAAACGAATTTTCGAGAAAAAAAATTATTTAAACAAATTCAATTTGTTAGATATTGAAAATTAATTAAGCAATGTTAATAAATATTCTACTAGACCAATATAAATAATTTTGAGTAAAAAAAAGACGAGAATACAGTGCCCAAAAGGTCGTTTTTATGGAGAATTGATATTTTTGGTTTTAAGGGTAGTTTTCAGGGACTCGTAGGGGTGTGTTAGGAGTGTCAAACCATATTTCCGATACATGAAATTCTTCGCTGGATAGTTCTCTACAAGCCTCCATACTTTCCCGTCACATTTTTTCAAACCCTAAAAAATTATTTCAAAAACTGAAAAAAATGATTTTTCCCCATGCATTTTACATGGGAAACTTCAAGTCAAAACCGGCAGCAGTTAAAATAAAAAAAAAACGGAAAAACCAAAATTCGGCATTTTCTTTTTTCGGATTTGGAACAAAATGGGGGTTCGTTGCCCTCTAGCATGAAAAAAAATTTTGCTATGCATTTTTGAGCCATCCTAATGAGCATTGAAAATTGCTTGATATTTCCATTCCAATCTGTCTCGAATGTTATTATCATTTCTCACGTTGCTTTTTATTATTGGAAGCACAAAAAAATGATAACTAAGTTTGCTTTTACCATTTGATGTTGTATCATTTTGAACAGTATTGCTACGACTTAATTATTATCAATTCGTTTGAATTGAGAAATGATATAACGTATATATTAACCCATAATTAGTAATGTCTAACCAAATATGCTATGTAAATAAAGGTGTAAAAATATGGATATCGGATATATGAAGATATAAACATACATAATCAATTCTTTTGAAACTTACTGTTTTCTATAATATAAATTTTATTTCAGAAATGTCCCAGTTAACCTCTGCCGATGCGGAGAAAAACCAGGATACAGACCAGACTCTTGCCAGTGATATGCAAATTTCACATCCAAGTTCTACCAATCTTGACGAAGGTAAAGCCTATTTATACCATCGTAAAGAGAAATTGTTATCCTATTTCTAATATGTAAACAATTTTATGAAAATGTGGATGTGGTGCAAGAAGTCAGCAAATCCTGCTTAGACTAATTTTTGTTTTGAGTACATAACGCATTCTCAGAGGCTGTATTTTTAAAAATTGTTTCTCCTCATTTTCTTATAATTGATATTACTTCAAGTACAGAATTACTAGAAATTATTTCGCCCATTATATCTATAATCTTTTGAAGGCATTTTAAAACATTTGAAATTATTCTTAATTTTCTTGAGATTTTGGATTATGACAGAGTTTACACAAAAGTTTTCAGATTCCTGAAGGAAATTTTAGAGTCAGTCAATTGATATTCGCTGATTTTCTCCAGGAATTTGAAAGTGCTCGAAGATTATTTCCTCGAGTAAACCCTGTTTGAAAATAACATTATGATTTTGAATCTGGATCTTACAATTCGTAGTCGCACGGATTTTCGTTACCCACTACAATTGTCTCACATCTTCAGAAATAATAATTTGAAACTTTTAAATTAATACTTTTGAAAATGGGAAACAATTCGAAAATTGGAGAATCTTAAATATATTGCAATGTGTGAATGAATATGAGAATATATTTTTTTAATTTCAGCTAATTGCAATTTTCACAGTTTCGTTCTGAATTCCATCTCCAGTTTTTTTCATAACAACTTGCTTCTTATCAATTCAAATTCGTCTCTAGATTCTATGGCTACGGTTTTATTACCAGTGAAACATTTTATATTATAGTTAAATGAGAACTCGATTCAGTGCAGATGCGTTAAAATTAAAGAATGACAACTAACATATAAATTGGTCATGTTTCACCAAAAATTGTATTCTACTGACGATGGAAAAATACGCAATAAAATTCTTCTTCAACTTTTTACTTCATAATATAAATTTTCTTTCAGAAATGTCACAGTTAGCTTCTGCCGATGCAGAGAAGACCCAGGGTGTTTATCAAAGTATTGCCAATGTTAAACAACTTTCGCGTACGAATTTTACCAATATTGACAATAAAGGTAAGCTTATACATGCTCATGTAAAAAGATCTTGTTATCCCATTTCTTATATTTAACAAAACGTGCAAATTTGGAATTCTTACAATAAAATTAAAATTCTGCAAATTTTGTTGTGAGTAATTTTGATTCTGCACATTCAAAATTCTCAAGAGTTTGTTTAATTTACTTATTTTATTATAATCTTTTGATTTTCCTCATAATTTTGTTATAATTCATATTACTCCAAGCCTATAGGAATTTTTCCCTCTATTGTATTTATAATCTTTTGAAGTCGTTTTAAATCTTTTTCAAATATTCTGAAATCCCTCAAGAGCATAGAGTGTCTTTTATAATTGGAAGTCGTACTCCTAAATACTAATCGAGCGCTCGTTCGGTTTGACTTTCCAAGCTTTTAATTACGCCAATATTGTCAAATCGTCTTACATTTTCAAAATGAATATTTTCAAAGTTTTGAACGATTAATTTTGAACATGTGAGGCAATTGGATAATTGAAAAGTGTTACTTATATTTGAAAGGTTTTACTTAAAATTGAGCGTAGTAATAATTTGTTGAAGCTTTTTAGTATTGGCGTTCTTTGATATTATTATAAGTTAATACAAAAAAAGTATTTTCTTTTTTTATCGGATTTTTAGTACAAAAAATCTGCCATATTGTGATATCGCCATCTTCAATTTTTATTTTCTCAGAACACGATACGTGTTTTGGATCAAACCTTTGTTTTATTCTTTTTAAGCATCCTCATATCTCGGGAGTAAGTTTTTCCTTTTACAAAAAATAGAAAATCCGATTCTTAATCGCTATCCAAAAGCCGATTTTGAAAACTCATGAAACTTTAATCTTAGAATTCTCTGCCGATTTTTCCTCAATCGGCTAATTTTTTTACATCTTTATTATATATTACAGTTAACATTTTAAGTGAAAATTTTTGTTTTTATCGTAATCCGTAGCCAAGCCTGTTCCAATTTTATGTTAGTGCCACTTGGAGACTGTCAACTTCGACACCAATTTTCTCGAACCTGGATAAATTTTTAATTAAACTTTTTTTTGGCCTCAATCCAGGAACACTTCAGCTTGGTGGTAGATTTTTCTTTAATATGTAAACAGTGATTTCGATTTTACAAAAGGCTTTTTTGCTCTCCTAAAAAGTCTTATTTTGTTGGGTATCTAGTTCTGTACTGACTCTGCTCGCTTAATTATGTGTATATAATCAAGATTTAAAAAAAATAATAATTTATACATGAATTTCTATATCAAACCATTACTATTTTTTAACGTACAGCGTATTATATGTGAAAAATACAAATATATCTCAATTAAAAACTAATTTAGATGATGAAAATTCTACTTAGGATTTAATTTTCTGTTATCTGCAAATGGACATTCTGTACAACAAATATTATTATTTTTGTAGATAACAGGGAAAAAACGGTAAAAAAGAGACCAACTTCATCGAAGTCAAACTCATCGACGACTAGCCCAGACAATAATCCAAATATGCTGGACGAAAGTATAACTGACACATGCCTTCAAAATTGGGTGCATCGTAGGACTGTCGACTCTTCTACAGAAGATGATTATTTACCCGACTCGGATTCAACAGATGACGAAAACTATAAGCAGGATAATTTTTTTGCGCAATCTGATGGCCAGCAAGAAGTGCGTAATGTCAAATTACCACACAGTAATGTTGAATTAACAGAATGTAATGAAAAATCACCGAAAAGTAATTTGAATAATATGCTACCCCCATCGCAAACCTCGTTTGCCGAAGCTGACAACGAACCAGATTGTTTAAATACCTCGAAAATAAAAAATTACTATCTAGAAGATAGTGAAGTTATGTTTGAAGAAGCAAATTTAAAAATAACAAATGTCATGCTCATGATTTTTGGGTTTTCCATTCGATTTTCTCTTAGCTATAAAGCTAGACGAGCACTTGTCGACATGGTAAAAGTATTTGCTGGCCCAAAATTTAAAAACTGGAACATAAGTGATTATTACCTCTCGGACATATTCGATCCGCCAGACGGCGTAGTTAAGTACCATTTTTATTGCTTGACCTGTTATAAACCTCTAGAATCCTGTACTACAAAAAAAAGTTTCAGAAACATAGCAAAATCTGCGATAAATGTCTTAAAGAATATGAATTGTCAATGAACTCGCCAAACTATTTAGTATCTATTAGCATTCGGTATCAATTGAAAACGCTTTTACACACAGATTACATAAGAGAGAGTTTATTTGAAAATGTACAAGAAATACAGTCAAATCTTAAAAATGAAGGGAATATGCACGATGTGTACGACGCTGAGTTATATTATTTTATGTGAGAAGTTGTAGGCTCCGGAAGCTACGATCATGGTTCTTTAAAAGCAACCAATCCCGACGCAACTGGAACGTGTACGTCATCCGCTTCTGCTCCTTCTGTCCTAGAAGGTAAGCAAGAGCGGGAAATTTACGCGAGAAAACATCGGGCAACACTGTTCCTTGGAGTCAGGTCTCTAGCCGCGGATGATCTTACGCGGCAGACGGGACAGTTGGAGATGAAGTTTCACCTCTGGATACTTTTTTAGAGCTACCAATCTTTGTAGAATGTTATGAGGAACAGTGTTGACGGACCAGATGAAGTGATCCCAGAAGAACAGCCTTTTGCATCCGGTTCGCGATGGAATGAGCCTGACGCTGGCAAGCCGGAATCTTGTTGAGTTGGCTAATAAATGAAGCTTTCATGCCTCCAAGACAGCCGATTATGAGAACTACAAGATGGACTTTGAAGCCTTGGTACAGCCTGCTCAGCTCGAAAAGAAGTGCTTGATATTTCGCCCGTTTTTCTTCCTCCTTTGCCGTGATATTACCATCGGCTGGTGCCGAGAATTCAATCACGTAAATGATCTTTTTCTTCAGATCTTGGAGTATTGTGTCTCTCTATGTACCCGTATCGTGCATATTTTGAGCATCCACTGAGAACATGTCCAAGTGTTTCTGGCTCTTGCTTGCACGCTCGGCAGTTGGTATCGCCTACAGGTATATTCATTATGCGCTCGCGGTAAACTAAGGTGTCTATAACGCCATCTTGACAGGCAAAAAGAAATCCCTCAGTCTCCGATTTTAATCCAGCAGACTTGAGAAACATGTTGGACAGACCCATCGAGAGCTCTTCTCTACGTATAATGCCGTAGAATTTACCATGAAGGGGCTTGTCAGCATGTTCTCTTAGTAGAAGCGTATGTTCTGCTTCCTGTACACGACTTTTGAGCACGAAAGGTGTTAGTGATGCTAGGCCATGCGTAGTGTCGCTGGAATCAAATGGGAGGCCAAGCTCCTCTGCGGCCCTATCTGCGGCACGATATAGAAACGCCGCAGCATTGACGACTTCATGTTGATGTACTAGTCGCATAAGAAAATGAGGCGTAGGGATGTGGCGACCCCATCGCCCGAGAGCTCCGGCTCTTGCAGTCAGCCACGTTGCTTTGGGCTAACTCCCCAATGCACTGAATTATGCGGTTACGACACCAGTATCGCGCAGTGCCACCCACAATAGGCCTCTCTCGGATGGAGGCCATGGTTCAGTTGGGAGTGGCAATAGGACCGAACCGAGGCGACGACCAGGCAATGGCCCCGGACAAAAAAACGGCCCTTGGAAAAAGGTATCGCCAAATTCTCAGAAAAATTTGGGCTTCCGAATTATCTGGAAAGAATAAGATCCAGGCGACCAATTTGCTGGCCGTTCCTATACTGCTCTACACGTTTGGTGCAGTAAAATGGAACGTCGATGAGTTGAAGCAACTTGACCGAAGCACACGCAAGATGATGACAATCCATCGAAGTCATCATCCTAGATCTTCCGTACCTCGAATATATCTCCCTCGAGATAAAGGGGGTAGAGGCTTGCTGAGCTTAGAGTGTCTTCATCGCAGAACGGTTCTGGCTACAGCCTGCTCAGTTCTAAACAGCACAGATTTTCTTATGCGACTAGTACATCAACTTATTATTATTATTATTATTATTATTATTATTATACCATTAAGCCATTTCCCTTTCGGGGTAGGCGTGACTTGCTCGGTTGGAAAATAGTATTGGGTATATGGGTGTATTAGTATAGAGTATATAGGTACAAGTTAGATAGGTATATAGGTGTAAAGTAGATAGGTATATAGGTGTTAGGTATATATAGGAAATTATTAACAGAATCGAAAGCAGAATCGCAAACAACAGTGGTAATTATTTTAACATTTAATTTCAATACCGATGGTGCGGCATTATTTCACAGTTCTAAAGAAAGTTTCTGGCCGAAACTTATTATAATAAACGAATTACCACCACATCTACGTTTTAAATATCCCCTTCTCGCAGGAATATGGCGTGGAAAGAAAGAACCGAACCCAGACTTGATGAATATGTTCTGTCAACCTTTCGTTGATCAAGTTGAAGAACTAAGCACAAAAGGGTTTGAATGGACAAATGATAAAGGGGAAACTGTACGCATCCTCCTGAAGCCTCTACTATGCAGTGTCGACTCTGTAGCGCGACCTATTCTGCAAAACCGCGTTCAGTTTAATGGCCATTATGGTTGTTCTTGGTGCTACAGTTATGGTGATTGGATAGATGGATCAATGCGTTATCTCATGAAAGAGGTTGATCCATTACTCAGAACACACGATTCTCATATGGAAAACGTAAGATCTGCTCTTGCAGCCACTGCAAAATCATCTCTAGAAAAAAAGAAACCAAAGAAGGAAACATTTATTCAAGGCGTAAAAGGATATTCTGTATTACTTGTAATTATTTATAACTACAAGAAAAACCTAGAAACACTACCCGAATCGGGTAGTGTCACGCCTACCCTGAAAGGGAAATGGTTTAATGGTATATATATCAGAGTTGGCGACGCTGGATATGGTATGGAGTTTTGTCCGAGATTATCTGCATGCAGACTTGCTTGGAGTTGTTCTTTATTTGTGGAAAACATGGAATGATCGAAGAAGTTCGATTCGTCTTTCCAAGTCAGATATCGACAAAATCAACAAAAGTATTTTACAAATGACTCCTCCACACGAGATTCATCGACTGTCGAGACCTCTATCATCGGAAAAGTGTAAATGGAATGTTTTCAAAAGCATTTTGCAAGAATCAACGGAAATGTCTCCTTGCTTATCGTACTGCGAATCACTTTTTTCGAGAAACGAAGTAGAAAACTACTGCCGCAGTAGCTCTCAGGACGTTGTTTTTATAGGGAAGGGCAAGAAAGACCAAAATTACTCAAAGTTATCAAAAACAGGGACGGCAGTCCTAACTTTTAATCGATGCACTTTTCGACGAATGATTGTCCATAGTGTACAGTATTCTCGGCCAAAAAAGTCAAATGACACTGTTTTCCGTTTTTATAATGGAGAATACATTAGGGTGTTAAATTTATTATACTTCGACGGAGAAAGTTGGGCAGAAGTCCGATACTATGCAGTGGAGAAGTTCATCGTAACTTGCAATACTGGAGATTCTCTATGCACCAAGTGCAACACTAATAACTTCCCTTCAAAAAGTATAACAAAAGTGCTTGAACAAAAAGACGAAAAGAAACTTATACTACTTTCGCAAATTAGTGACAAATGCGTCGTCATTAATGTAGAAAATGATATGTATCTCTCAACACTACCAAACACAGTCGAAATTCAATAATTCTTAATTATTTGAAAAAATATAATTGTATTAAAAAAAACCATCTCGACCATCGAACAACAATAGTGAAAAATGTACATATTTCTCTATTTTGTATGAAATTTTTACATTGAATATCTTACTGTGATAATTAAACAATTAGAAACCATATATCGAAGTCTATTTTTTCATATGTTTCACCTACGTCGTTTCATATTTTAGGATTTTTTTAAAGAATATTTTACAATAAATAATGTTTCTCAACCGTTTCTCAATGTTTCTCAAACAGGCACTACCGGAGAAATGTACACTGGATCTGAAACTGGAGTACATTGAGCTTAATTTGCGATCAGATTTTGAATTTAACTGAATGATTTTCCGTTTTCACTTTAATTTCACCGAATGACAACTTGAACCTGCGGATTAATTTCGGATAGAATCGGACTATTTTCGGAGTTCATGTTTTACACCGGACAGATTTCGGATTTAATCGGACGATTTTCCGTTTTCACTTTAATTTCACCGAATTACAACTTGAAACTGCGGATTAATTTCGGATAGAATCGGACTATTTTCGGAGTTCATGTTTTACACCGGACAGATTTCGGATTTAATCGGACGATTTTCCGTTTTCACTTTAATTTCGCCGAATGACAACTTGAACCTGCGGATTAATTTCGGATAGAATCGGACTATTTTCGGAGTTCATGTTTTACACCGGACAGATTTCGGATTTAATAGGACGATTTTCCGTTTTCACTTTAATTTCACCGAATTACAACTTGAACCTGCGGATTAATTTCGGATAGAATCGGACTATTTTCGGAGTTCATGTTTTAGACCGGACAGATTTCGGATTTAATCGGACGATTTTCCGTTTTCACTTTAATTTCACCGAATTACAACTTAAACCTGCGGATTTATTTCGGATAGAATCGGACTATTTTCAGAGTTCATGTTTTAGACCGGACAGATTTCGAATTTGAGCGGACGATTTTCCGGTTTTACTTTAACAAAAATAATTTAAAGTACCGAGTTCCGGACTAATTTCGGATCAAGTCGGACTCTTTCAGGAGTGAAAGTTTACGTTCGGATAAATTTCGGATTAGACCGGACTATTTCCGGAGTCGAAATTTATGGTCCGGACAGACTCCGGACATAACCAGACAAATTTCTGACTGTTTTCGTAAAGTTTTCGGATTAGATCCGTAATTTTTAGCAATAAGCCCTTGGAGTTAGGCTGGTAGAATCCTCTGGATCCTGTTATGGTTACTTTGAAACCTCGGAATCGACCCTAATTGGTCTCGGCGTCAGCACCTGGGATAACTCTTGTAAATCCTGGAGTTCACACTGAAAGCCTTTGTAAAGGAAGGGGGGAGGGTCTCAGTGGATTATAGGGATCTTGGCTAGACCGCACTGGATACTGGACATATCCTGGTCCCACACTTTTGGATAGGATCCGCGGAGACTTAGCTGAATTTAGATGATAGCTGGTTTACAAAATCGATGACTGAATTGACACAGCCTCAAAAAGCTTTGTTGAGGGTACGACAAGGTTTTATTGCAGGCACGAGAAGATTTTATTGCCGGCATGTCAGGCTTTTAGGGCCCAAGGTGTTGACTCGTTGCTTTGCTTTTTAATGAACTTCTCCTGACATATTGACTATATCTCTGACGCTCACTTTCGTGTAAATGGATAGGGAGCACCCCTCACATTACATTTCATCCGGATGAGATCATTGCTTACAATTTTTCTTCCATGCATTTTTTAAATACATGTAAGTAGTCGATATAATGTGAAAGATGATTAAAGAATATCGTCGCGATCTCGTGACACCTTCCCCCTGATTTTTTCAAATATGATAATTCGTTATCATTTTTGAAAACATCAGTTTGATTTATGTTGTGATTAGTTTATTATAATCATTTGAATATAAACAATTCCACTTGTAAAATTTGTAAACAATACTTGTAAAATATGTTTTTCAGAAACTAATTAGTAAATTTAATCTTATTATTAAGATTTTATTTTCAAGTTCAATCTTAAGGAGGACGGGTGTGACGCATTTGTAACTAAAACTCAAAGTTCAAAGTTCGTTTACAAAGAAGTAAAAATAAAAATTTCATATAAATCCTTTTTCTCCTCCCTCGAAAATTCCGCATGATTTACAATCTAGAAATTATGGTAATGAACAAAATATTGCTAATTTATGGTCGAGAGATAAAGGAAATTAAATTTTCAGGATCAATGAGTTTTATATAAAATGTTGCCCTTAAAGAAAATATTAATTAAATTTCTTTTATTATTTTGAATTGTTATGACTTAAGTGATTTAGTTTCCAAAAAAATGTTGGATATAAATTTAAAAGTTATACACATGCACTTTTAAATTTTATGTAATTGTATTATTTAAAATAATTTAGTGATATAATAATTAAAATATTTTGTTAATTTTTAATCAAATTTTCCATAAAAGCGAAAGTTCTGTGTGAGAAAAAGAATAAGATCTTTTAGTCAATATGAGATAATGGCAGTTAGACAGTCAGGTCATAAAGTAAAAAAGATGTGGTCGGATTTTGGTAGGTAATTGCTTTTGACGTGATATTTTTTCAGATTAGGCTTATGGATATAAATTTACAGATGCCTTTCTTTTTTTCTCGCACGAATTATAAATATAAGCTTAGATTATACTATAGCGAAGACTATTTCGTACATATTATAGTTGAAATAATGAATATCTTTTAGTCAAAAATGAGATGATAGATTGCTGAGATTTCGAGGGGGAAAGCAAAGCAATATATGTCCACTAAAGATCCATGTAGTACCGAGTTTTGTTCGAATTGTTCGTTGTCGATCATTTCGTCAGATGGAATTGTTAGCATTTCATATAACCATCGCGTCATCAAGTCATTTGTATGAACTTTGAGAGTTCCAAATACTATGTGAAACAAAAATTGGGTTCAAAAAGCAAAATTAAAAATAAGTGATGTATTTATTATTTATAAATTCGCAAGATCTAAAAATTTGCATAGTCGAGCTCTTCTTATTTTATTTAATGTTTTTACTCTATAGGAGGTCAATTAGAATCAACATATACAAATGTCGTAGCTGTAGAAAAGAGGTTAAAAAACGTTGTCGTGCGTATTTAGACGCATATAATTAAGAAATGAAATTGAGATTGAAAGTAATCATTATATAGGTTGGGATCGTTCCTAAAAGTATGTATTCTATAATTAACAGTATTTTTATTGTTTCTTTCTTTTTTTCTTTATTACAAAGAAAAATATATCTTTTCTCTTTACACGGCAGTTTGCATGCATTTTAATGTGCTTTTTCTCAATTTTCCATGTCAGAGTCTCTACTATTCATGCCAAATTCAAAAAAAGATTGTAAATAGGAGAGGAAGTAGATATAAGTAATCTGTAAATATTGTAAATAGTAGATAAGTATTAGATATTAGCCGCGGAAGCAGAGTTTGGCAATGCGAGGCAATGCGAGAAAGTAGGGACATGCGAGCGAGGCGAGGTGAAGCGAGGAAGGCAAGGCGATAAGAGCGTGCGGTCTTAGAGATAAGGTATGGATGGATGTTAGTTTTAAGAAAATTCTGTAAAAAATGGATGTGTAAGCCAGCCAATTTTTTTAAGGCCAGCAGGCTGAAAAATAAACGTTTATCTAAGTAGAAGAAATAGAGTTTTTCATTGTTGGTTGCTTCCTCCATCTTCTCAAACGTATCCTCACACATAGCATCCTCGAAAACTTTGATGATTCTGCCAGGTAGGAATACTGCAAACTGGTTTTCCAGCTCAACCACAATCCTGGTACCATACTTGGTTTGAACTTTACGAAACTGGTAAACGGTATACTTCTTCTTAAATGTCAGGGCAGACAGCGGTTTCGTAGGTATGATCCCATCCATACGGCCAACTGAGTTGATCATTTTGAGATCTTTTTTCTCCAAAGACATTTCTTTTTTTATTTTCACTAGAACATTCAACAGATGACTAACTTTGCACTGTGTTCGACGATAGACTGAAGCCACTGATACCTGATGCTCCTTTTATACTCCATTACCCCTACTCTACTTACATTCTAGAAAGATCGATTGAAGTTTCTATGAGCATCGGTGCACGTGGGGCTCTTGCCTGCAACAAATTTCTAGAACCGTCGATATTGGATATGTACATTGTGATCAGTACATAGAGTTACATAGTGTAGATATATGTTATATAAGGTTATGTAGTACACTTCTACGGCATATGAGGCTGTAAGGTACTGTTTCAACGGCTTCTATAACACGGTTCTGTTCCTAGCTAAATGCTGGTAAAACAAATGATCAGTCATTCACCGACTGACGATTTGGGTTTGTATCCGTGCTAAGAAACCACCAGTCGATAAGTTGTTACTGAAAACAGATGGCGCTAGCGTTAAGTAAGTTAAATTTGCGGTAAATTAAAAGTTGCATGCGGAAAATATAAATTTGAGGAGGGGACAGCAATTTAAAAGTTTTACCAGGAATTAGATTAAAGAATAAAAATGATAAAAAAATGTAAACACAAATTCTATCTAATCAATAGGGTCATCCACTAATTTTTTTTTATTTTTGCATATCAAAGTATATGCTCTAAAATCACTAATAATACCAGCATAGTGTAATAAACACTTTTTTTCGAATTTATATTTGAAAAAGAAAAATTTGTACACATTTAAAATTCCTATTTCTGTCGCGCCCATTCCGCCATCTTGATGTGACGTAGCTAGCCGCCAAACGCTTGTAAATAAGCCGAGCGATTCACGCTTTTTTCATAAAAATGCAAAAACATCAGCACTACCATTGGTGTTTTGTGCCTCCATGCAAGAACACGTTTGTCAAAAATTCAGGAAAATTATTCATATACCCAAAGGTGAGGAACAAAAAAATGGTAAAAAATTGTTCGTCGTGACATGTGCCCTAATAACCACATCTTTAACGTCAACAGTATATTGTTGCGAAGATCATTTCAACGAAAAAAAATATTTTTATTTAAAATAGAAAACTATCAAATATGCTTTTTTGATAACATAAAACCCGTACTTTACTGATATTCAACAGTGTTATATATATATGGGATGCCGGGACGTATGTGCACTTTAACCTTAAAATCAAATTGTTCATTTGTGCAACAAGTATTATAAAATTATATATTTTTTAACTTTGGAATCATGCTACTATTTTTAAAAAAGAGTTTCCGCTAAAGAGCGAATATATATTTCATTCTTATATTTTATCAAGTGCAAAATCAAAGTATTGAATGTTGAGGTTAAAGCTCGCTTTATGTCAACATCGTCAACATCTATAGTCGATTATTTCGTTTCCTTTCTATTTCTTTTATTGAAACTAAAGAAAATACGATATTATAATCTTGATCAAATAACTAACTTTAAATTCGATTATAAAATACACCGGCTTGAATATTCAAAACGGTTTGAATACTTTTTCGCTTTCACTCCTCGGGTCTCAGCAACATTGAAACTGGAGCACTTCGCACAGAAATCACTTATCATAAGTGTACTCACTTTTGGCAAATTATCCGAACTGGCTTTAACGTATCCAGGCATATTGATACTTCATAAAAATAAACCCTTTTTGCCAAAAAACGTTGATTATTAATTATTTCGTTTGTTTTTATCAATCTGACCATGTATTTTCTGCGGTTTTGACGGCGCGTGACGTCACACCACGTGTTTCGAGCCGTGAGGGCGACACATGTTTTCTTTTATAAATCGACATTTACGGTGGCTATTTTATCACTTTTTAATAAATTATTATAAATTATTAAATACACTAAATTAAGTTTTAATTTCACATTTTAATTCTTTGAGAGTCAAAGTTTATAAAAAAACTTAACTATAAGACAAACCAAATTTTTGTGGATGACCCTATTTAATTAATTTAAGAGAGTTTAGGCTAAATTGAACGAGTACCAAGAACATGAAATTTGAATTCAACCCAACGACGTTTGCTGAAGCCCAGCACTGAAAAGAACGATAGCGAGCAATATTTTAGATTTTGAATTAAACCCAACAAAGTTTGTAAAGTTCATCGCTGATAGGGACAACAGCCTGAAATACATTGGATTTTGAAAGCAACCCAACGTGGTCTGTGAATATCCAACGCTATAAGGAACGATGCTTAACAGATTTACTAAATGTATAGCAGCGCCATCTATCAATAATTTAAGTAGCTAATGTTTTAAACTTTACTACTATTTAAAGAAACTGGAGTGCTACCGAATCTCACTAACTAATACTTAACTAAATACATTTTGACCTTTAATAACCTTAAATAACCTTAAATGTTTGATTGTTCAAGAAAAAACACTTAACCTAAGTTCACAATGTTGATTCTTAATTAAGATTAACAAAATAATCTCTTAACGTAATTATACAAATCAAACATAGTGAAAACAAAAATTCAGAATGGTCATGCTCGCTAAAATATTATGTTTCTTTGACGCAATATGTGGACAATTGCTTGACACTCGGGACTTTGTAATAAATAATGCAGCCTCCTGTCTCCGAGAGCTGAAAATGGTCCATGTGTTGAAAACGCACATGCGGTGGCGCTAGTAGTAACTTTTTTCGTGTTGCTTTGACGGTTATATGGCTTTCGTCATGTAGAGTCGTTACAAACTCTTAAACATGTAACAATAAAATGGTTTCTTTATGCAATTATGGTGAAAATGGCCCAGTGGAATTGTCTACTAGTGTTTTTATGTTTGTTTGTCGCGTTTATTCTGCCGATGTGTATCGCTCCGCGGTGCAAATCAGGTTTCAAAAGTGAACTGAGAGAACCCGAAGATCCCGAATATGGCAAAAGATAAAAGAAAAGTAAACTCTTTTTCATTCAATAAAGTGTATTATTTGGTATCTTCACTTACTACTCATTTTTAAAAAATTCGGTTTTTTTCGTAATTTTCAGAATAAAAATTTGTACCAAGTTAATGTAATGAATGGTCTATTCGTGCATAATACAAAAAAGTGACATTAAGATTTTGGTCGCATGAATTGTTAAAGAAGAAAATTTGAGGTTACTGTCACATATTTTGTAGCCTTCCAATTTAATCCTTAAATTAACGTCACTTGTTTTTGTATGCTACTCAAATAGAACTTTGACTAGATTAACTTGGTACATATTTTTTTATTCTGAAAATTAGGAAAAATATGAATAAATTGTGTTTTTTGTTACACTTCCTGAGGAAAAAACAAACCGAATTTTTTTGAAACGAGCAGTAAGTAAAAATACCTAATAATACAGTTTATTGGGTAAAAAAGAATTGACTTTTGTTCTATCTTCAAATTGTGATTTTGATTTTATGGTGAATATATAATTACTTACCTTTCCCAAAATAGTGCCATCGGGTCCTTTTAGGATTTTCTCGTGGAGAATGTCTTCCTTTAAAAAATGTTTACTGCAAACGAACTGGCCTGCTTTCACGGTCAAATTTTTCCGAATTAAAGCTTTAATAGCTGGGTCTTTCGGAACGACGAAAAAATTATATTTGTTCATATTCGGGATCTTTGGGTTCTCTGAGTTCACTTTTGTAACCTGATTTGCACCCCGGAGCTATACACATCGGCATAATTAATGCAATAAACAAACATAAAGACAATAGTAGAAAACTCCACCGGGCCATTTACACAAGCATTGTTTAATGTATTACATAACAGGTCAAATCTGTCAAAAATTAAAAAAGAGAAACTGCGTTGATTGCAAATCCGCACTATTTTATTCTGCAAATGACAAAAGTGTGGGTCAAACCCAAACTAATCATCCAGTGGAAAATTAATCACTTTAGATAAACATCAGAATCTTCATCACCCGAATTTCAAACTCTTTGATTTTCTAAAATCAATCGAAAACTCGTTTTCTCTGCATTGCAAGCAAAAAATTTTACTTTTCTTGTGCAGAACATGGGAAAGAAGTTTTGGCCTACACTATTAACTTATATTTGCAGAATAGAATGCGACAGTTTGCTAAAATTTCTTTAGCCGATTCCAAAAATGCTAGTTGAAGAAAAAGAAATTAGAGAAATTAGCATATAAAATATGGCAAAATATGGCAACGGCCATACCACGCTGGAAACACCAGTTCCCGTTAGATCACTGAAGTTAAGCAGTGTTGGGCGCGGTTAGTACTTGGATGGGTGACCGTCTGATACTACTGCGTTGCTGTTGGCGGTCGTGGGTGTGGTGTGCCCACACTTGTAGTTATTTACTACAAGAAACTATCCACCTAGAAACACTAGCCGAATCGGGTAGTGTCACGCTTACCCCTAGAGGCTCGCCGAAAGGGAAATGGCTTAATGGTATAGCTGAAACCTAATTCGTAATTTATTATAAGACTTCGAAAAATAATTTTCGATTAATTTGATTGTTGCCAAAGATAAGAATATTCGTTAATGGTCTTTCTTTAAGAGTGAATATACAAATGTTACAATATTTTAGCTTCGTTACAAAGTCTATTTGATTGTAAAAATATCACATTTAAGAGTTCGTTATTTGTAATAGAAAATAATATTTTATGATGTATCATATTACTGTTTTGTAATATATAGATATAATAATTATATTTATTATATAGTTGCATTATATTGCGAAACAACAATATAAAAAAAATTGGTTCTTCCTCACTATATTTAAAGTGTTTGAATATCCAGGACTAATACAAAATAACGAAAAAGTAAATATCAAAACCACAAATTAACGAAAAAAAATGCTGAAAATATAAATTAACGAATTATAAAATTGCCGAATTTTAAAATAAATGAATTGTTAAATTCCCATAAATATTTCAATTCCTGAAATTTCTAAATTTCGGGAATTGAAATATTTGTGGAAATTTAATAATTCGTTTATTTTATAATTGATTTTATTTTATGTCAATTGAAAATCTTGTCGATATTTGAAATTTTGGAAATTTTATAATTCGGTCATTTATATTTTCGACCATTTTTTTCATTAATCGTTATTTATTTTTTCATTATTTTTTATAAGTCACCAACATCCAAGCAATTTTTGTTGTTGAATTATGTCAATTATGCCGCTTTTTCCTATATTAAACAGAATAATAAGTAAGTACATATGTTTCATTTACTACCTGGCTCTAAATTATGAAGAAAAAATTATTTTAAACGGTTTTTCATATTTATTTTGTAATTTGTATGCATTTTTCCTGTGGTTATTGCATGATTTTTTAGAACAAAGTTACAAACCAGCGCCGCCGCACGGCCGCTTGCAACTCTCGTGAGACATTTTTTACATTGGGCAGTACAGTGGAAGCACCCTCCTGGAATGATGAGAGTAAATGTAAAATCGCAAAGCATCTACAAGTTCGTTAGGATCTGTATGAAGCATCATACAGCAGCATTCTCGACTTGTTTGAGAGTACGTCTTATACATCAGTTCACTAAATCCATCTGAATCCTCCTTCTCCTTCTTCTCCTCCTTCATCTTCTCCTTCTCCTCTTTATTACAATCAACATCATCAACAGCTTCATTATCATCTTCATGTTCCTGATCTTCTTTCAATTCTTGTTGATCCTTCTCCTCTTCCTTTTCATTTTCATCTCGATCTCCATCTTTCATGTCGATATCATTCTGCTTCTCATCTTCCTTCTTTGTTTTCTTAGTCATAAAAGACTCAAAGACATCATGATATTCAGCATTTTTTCTGACCTAGCCACATTTGCGCTTTAAGACCTCCTGCAGTTTGGTCATTACTGAAATACTACTATTATCATTTTCTTCATTGCTGTTATTATTTTTAGTCGCTTCTCGAGATTCTGGCAACTTGAGAGGAGTAAACTCATGACAGTTACTTTCGTCATACCCAGTCACGTTGACGGGAAGATTTTTTGCTTTCTGGCATGAGTACATCTGATGCCTCTTTAGGGTATCAGATCAGGAATAGACTTTTAGACAATCTTGACAAGTAGAAGTCATCTTGATGTTGCATAGGGTTTAAATGGCATTATATCAATGTCATCATAGTTTATATAGCAGCGCGCTAGATGATGTGGCTATAATGAAGGTGGAGGTGGTAGCAGCGGTGATGGTGACGGTGGTGGTGGAGGTGGTAGTGGTGGTTCAACGTTGAAGCAACGTTGAAACAATGTTGAATCAACGTTAAAGCAACGTTGAAACACTGTTGAATCAACGTTGCACAAAGTGTGTAACTATGGTGATTTTGATGAACATTTAACTACCTCATTGCTATAAATAGAAATGTAGCGAAAGCAGTTCATCAGTATTGATTGAGATGAAGTCAAATCAACATGGATTTCAGCAAGCAGATGGATACTTTACGTCAAATTGTTAAAACCAGTAATGCGATACGACGGAAGCATCGAATGCTAAAAATGAGTAAAGCCTACAACGAAAGTATGCAAAATGAAACGTTCAAGCCTATAGTGACACCACTGCAGATACTAGTAAACATCACTAAATAGTGGATGATGGTGATGCTGAGAACTTATGATTTATGACTGCTGATGATGATAAAGAAGAGGATTTAGGGCAGTTAGATATAACAATGGTCGAAGGACATGCTGCAACAGAGCCTGTTGATAATTATCAGTGGCTCACCAACAAGTTCCTCAGGATGCTTTGTCAAAATAGAAAAAAATATTTGGATATGGTGTACGGAGACCAGGTGATGCTCTCATGATTTGTGATACACCTGTCCATTTTGGTGATCACTTACTCTACGTGGGAGATAAACAGTACTTGAAAACTGTTGGCCTTCTCGAATTATTATTTAGGCGGGCACCTGAGGAGTCCTACATAAGCTGAGCGACCTAAATAACTATAAAGAAACCCTCATTAACACAAACGCTCACAAAAAGCATTACAGTCCCTCTGACCCTATTCGTATTAGCAATAATACTAAGTATAAGAACATTATTGCGAAATTGTTTCCAGGCAAACGATACTCTCAAGGTGGTTGTTCTCTATTCCAATGTCAGGAAGTGACCTTACAGGCTGCAGGAAACGAGCATTATACCAATGAAATGCTCTTCATTACGGATCAACTACGTAAGGCAGGTTGCGGATAGGGGGGGGGGGGCTGTACCGAGGCTTTCTGCTGAATACGGTTACATAACTCAATAAGCAGGCACCAGGGTATGGTGTTCCAAGCGGTGTCTCTAGGATACCAGATCGCCTCCTAGAGTATTCAGACCTTACCCCCGCATGCGGGGCTCTGAGGGGGTGGACCTATATTTCCCTAGCTACTCGTGGGAACTAGATGGTGAATAAACAAGAAAACCTAAATCGAAGCGTGTGCGAGGAGTTGGGAGGAGAATTGGATGTGCTGGAAGATCTGGACATCAGTCAAAAGACTGATGCTAGGCAATTTCTAATGCTTTTGACAGGACATATGAAGGAGAGTCGGAAACTCATTGAGGATCTGAATGGGGTCTTGGGAACGATGCAGGACTTCTGCGCCACAAAGAAGAATATGTTCATACCAATCAGGCATGAACTAGAAGAAGCGCAGCGTAAAATGAGTTCTCTCAAAATCGCCATAGATTTCGCTGATTGGAGCTACCAAGATTTTCCAAAGGGTGTTGGAAAGGACATCGGTAAAAGGTTTGCCGAATATAAGAAGATGGCTAAGGGGAGGCAAGAGCCCAGCCAAAACGGTACCCAGACCGAAGAAACTATGGGAACTCCCACGTCCCGTTCAAGCTGGCGCCGCCAAACCAATCACGAAGAAGCCGAGGACTCGCACGACCGTAGCAGCATCCTCAACGCCGAAGAGGGATGTTGCAGAAGGGACAACTTCTGCACCAAAAATCAATAAGAATAAGGATCCGCAGAGGAGAGCTCGACCTGAGGCGGTCTTAATAAAACCGGCTCAGGGTTCGAGCTACGTCCAGGTCCTAAAGGACCTCAAACGAAAGGTGAAACCGGATATCCTTGGTGTCAAAATCAAGGCTGTCAGGGAGACAAAGAAGGGGGAAATCCTCATTGTGGTAGGTCCTACAGCAGATGGCAGGACAAAGCTGTCATCTGCGATCAGGGAGGCAGTTGGCGTCGGAATTTCGGGGCGGGATCTTGTTCCCCGCATGGAGATTGAGGTCCTCGATCTGGACTCAACCACAGACGCGGAGGATGTGAAGAAGGCCGTACGCAGTCACTTCGGCGGCATAGCTCTGGAGGATTTGAAGGTGAACCTGACGAAGAGGGTTCTTTAGGGGACACCTTAAGGCCTACGTTGAGCACAGCCAGGAGCTGGCGTCGCGAATCATCCGGACAGGGCATCTAAAGGTGGGGTGGATGTCCGGTAGGGTCCGGAAGAAGACGGAGGTTCGCCGATGTTACCGTTGTCATGCCTTTGGGCACAGAGCAGCGGGCTGTGAGGGTCCCGATAGGACCAAATTATGTTGGAGGTGTGGCAAAGAGGGCCATAGGGCTGCGGCGTGCGAAGGTACGCCGCAGTGCTACCTCTGTGCCACGAAAGAAAGCAATCCCCGGACCGACCATCTGCCAGGGACCATGAGGTGTGCGTCGTTCAGAGAGGCAGCCTCGTCGAAGAAGCCTCCAGAATGACGCAAACAGCTGACTCAAGAGTTGAAATGCCAAGCAGGCAGAACAGCGGAACGCCGAAGCACGGCGTAGAATGCCTATAACCCATGTTCCTGAAGTAATGCGAGAGCGGATTCCGGGAACATGGGTTGGCAGGAAAGAGGAGGTGAGTTTAGTGGGTATTATCGTTTTTTAGGTTGAGTCCCACACTCAGTGCGTAAATGCATTCTCACCTCCTCTACAAAAAAAAACGTGACTGGGTATGACGAAAGTATCTGTCATGAGTTTACTTCTCTCAAGTTGCCAGAATCACGAGAAGCGACTAAAAATAATAACAGCAATGAACGAAATGATAATAGTAGTAGTTCAGTAGTGACCAAACTATAGGAGGTCTTAAAGCGCAAATGTGGCTCTCTCAGCAAAAATGCTGAATATTATGCCTTTGAGTCTTTTATGATTACGAAAACAAAGAAGGAAGATGAGAAGCAGAATAATATGGACACGAAAGATGGAGATCGAGATGAAAATGAGAAGAAGGAGGAGGAGGATCAACAAGAATTGGAAGAAGATCAGGAACATGATGATGATAATGAAACTGTTGATGATGTTGATTGTAATAAAGAGGAGAAGATGAAGGAGGAGGAATAGGATTCAGATGGATTAAGTGAACTCATGTACAAGGCGTACTCTCAACCAAGTCGAGAATGCTGCTGTATGATGCTCCATACAGATCCTAACGAACTTGCAGATGGTTTGCGATTTTACACTAACTCTCATCATTCATTACAAAGTCCCGAGTGTCAAGCAATTGTCCACATATTGCGTCAAAGAAACATAATATTCTAGCGAGCATGACCATTATGAATTTTTGTTTTCACTATGTTTATATATATATATATATATATATATACCATTAAACCATTTCCCTTTCAGGGTAGGCGTGACACTACCCGATTCGGGTAGTGTTTCTAGGTTTTTCTTGTAGTTATAAATAACTACAAGTGTGGGCTCACCACACCCACGATGTGCCAACAGCACTCATGTCAGTATTCTTGAATGGTCACCCATCCAAGTACTAACCGCGTCCAACGCTGCTTAACTTCAGTGATCTGACGAGAACTGGGTTTTTCAGCGTGGTATGTTTAATTTGTATAATTACGTTAAGAGATTATTTTGTTAAACTAAGTTAAGAATCTACATTGTGAACTGAATTTAAGTGTTTTTTCTTGAATAAAGAAACATTTAAGGTTATTAAAGGTCAAAATTTATTTAAACCTGCTCTCTTAGTTAAGTATTAGTTAGTAAGATTCGGTAGCACTCTAGTTTCTTTAAATAGTAGTGAAGTTTAAATCATTAGCTACTTAAATTGTTAATAGATGGCGCTACTATACATTTAGTAAGTCTGTTAAGTATCGTTCTTTATAGTGTTTGATATTCACAGACCACGTTGGTTTGCTTTCAGAATCCAATGTATTTCAGGCTGTTGTCCCTATCAGCGATGAACTTTAGAAACTTTGTTGGGTTGAATTCAAAATCTAAAATATTGCTCGCTATCGTTCTTTTCAGTGCTGGACTTCTGCAAACGTCGTTGGGTTGAATTCAAATTTCATGCTCTTGGTACTCATTCAATTTAGCCTAAACTCTCTTAAATTAAATAAATTGATTAGATAGAACTTGTTTTTAAATTTTTTCATCATTTTTATTCTTTAATCTAATTTAAACAGCCATCTAAACAAGAAATGCAGTAAATACATTTTGGATAAGTCACCTGGGGAACTAACCTCAAATTTCTAATCTTTACTACGACTGAGAAAATTCTTTTTTGCTTCTGGAAAAACTTTTAAATTGCTACCCCCTCCTCAAATTTATATTTTCCACGTGCAACTTTTCATTTACCGCAAATTTAACTGACTTGACGCTAGCGACATTTGTTTTCAATAATAACTTATCGACTGGTGGTTTTTTAGCACGGATACAAACCCAAATCGTCAGTCGGTGAATGACCGATCATTGTTTTACCAGCATTTAGCTAGGAATAGAACCGTATTATAGAAGCCATTGAAACAGTACCTTCCCAGATAACAATCGTGCGACGCACGCTTCACGCACGCGTCCGACTTGCACTATGCGACACATATCGCACGCAAATGGCAATCACATTCCCCCATGAAGTGATGGGTACATAGGTGCGTGCTCAGTGAGCCTCATTCAGCCATCATCATTACTTATAACTCTTATCTCGTCGTAGTAGTCCTTCCAGAATAAGTAATATATTATATATCGACGCCTCCATTCAATATGAGTCTATCTGCTGGCAGCGCCGTGTATGAGACTATGCGCTATGTATAAGCATAGGGAATAGTCTCATACAGAGCGCTGTAAGCACATAGACTCATATTGAATGGAGGCGTCGATATGTATATTACATATAATCATATTTTTTATTCTTCCCAACAAGGATTTAGAGGAATCAATATTAAATATCTTATTTGAAATGATATACGTCTATTATTAAAATAAAATATAAAATTGTATTACATTATTATGTAATATAAATTGTATTACAATTTAAAGTAATATTTATACTGTATCGGAAAGTATATATTCACAGTACAAAATGATATTTCCTGATATATATAATTTGAAATATAACGTGTAGGCGTATAAGCCCGCGCTCTGCCTGTACGCAGTTGCAAGACTTCGCGGTTGTTCACGGTTCACTGGACAGCGTTGCCATGTTTTGAAGTAGATGACACGCGGATTGTTTTCTTTTTGTGTATACTGAAAAAAGTGGAATAAAATACTCTGAAAACTATTGTTCAAGAAACAGTTTTGATATTTTTGAAACGGTAAGTAAACAAATATATATATATACTTTTAAAGAGCAGAAAATTATTGGTAAAAAACTAAATGTAAAAAGTATAACCTCACATTTTCCACGTGGCGCACTATAAAAAATCATAAATGAATGTACAATTGTAGAATGTTTATGTCTCTTTGAATTATACATTTTATTCGTATGCATTAACGGTATTTTCCTAATCCATATTATTTCTCATATTCTTCTTTGTGTATTTCTTTTTTTTTTGAACACATTACGTTTCTCGAAACAGCTAGCAGTGAATTATACCTTATAAAGTTATTAAATTAAGAAAATTAATTATTAATTTGAATGAAATACATGCGTGACCGACAAACTTTGACCAGTGGTAAAACGGAGGAATAGTTTCACATTTACGACTTGATATTCGCTTTGTTTTTACTTCTTTGTCAGAAATTTTTTTATATTTATACTCCCTTCTACAGAAAGCTTTGTAGTCGTGACAATTTTAAAATGGTTTAGTCAAACGTTTTTTAGTTGATAAATGCCTACTATAATATAACATCCTATAATCAATTCAACGGCATGTATATGTGTCGATATGTGGACATATCCCCTTTTTTTCTTAATACGATGCTGTAATATTTCAAAAATAATGCGAGGTTTTTTATAAATATTGAATTTTACGTCTTCTATGTATTTTTATAATTTTCAAAAAACTGGTTTTTCAAATGTAATTCTTTAGATTTTCATAATTGAAAGGTGATGTAAGGGAAAAAAATATTCTTCGTGTCGAGGAGAATCGATTTACCTATATGTAATAATATTAATAAATGTGCCTGAAGTTCTGAACGTTCATATGAACGAAATAAAAAAAAATGTTTTGTAATATTTTTTCAGCGAAATCATTTAAAACAGTAAAAAACTAAAAACACTTGAAGGAAATTCCAAATTTTTTATTTCGAAGGGGTGAACTACCCTTTGGTATTATTGATACAGTAATCCCTTAAAAACACATCGTAGGATGTACCAATTTGGAAATTAAATTACACAGAATATTTTCATTTCTTATCCGCAAAATTATAAGCCGGGTGAGAATTCTCGGCAAACACCCAAAAACTACCCCTATACGTGAGCTGAACTAAAAAATGTTAAAAATGGGGTCGTAGGATGTACAAATTTGGAAATTAAATAACGCAGAATATTTTCATTTTTTATCCGCAAAATTATAGGCCAGGTGAGAATTATCGGCGAAAAGCCCTAAATCACCCCTGCACGTGTGCTGATCCAGAAAGTCGTCGAAATTGGGTGGATTGAGTGTTTTGGGGTCTTTATCGAGAATCCTCACCTGACCTATAATTTTGCGGATAAAAAATGAAAATATTCTGCGTAATTTAATTTCCAAATTTATACATCCTACGATGTGTTTTTAAGGGATTACTGTATCAATAATACCAAAGGGTAGTTCACCCCTTCGAAATAAAAAATTTGGAATTTCCTTCAAGTGTTTTTAGTTTTTTACTGTTTTAAATGATTTCGCTGAAAAAATGTTAAAAAACATTTTTTTTTTATTTCGTTCATATGAACGTTCAGAACTTCAGGCACATTATTAATGAATTGTATTGAAGAGTAAGGAAATTATTATCATTTATAATCTTATAAAATAGTTTTCCAGTAATAATAGTCTAAATTATCCTCAAGGGTCATTTAAGGGAATGAACAATTTTTTAGTCTAGTAGAATTGATTGACTTATGCTTTTATTACATTGTAGTATTGGGAGAATTTTATTACGAGAATTATAGTAAATGCATTTTAAGAATGGAATCAAATCATGAAAAATTCAAGATCAGAAATGCCACTTTAACGATACGTTAATGCATTTTAATAACTTTAAATAATTTGAAAGCATTAGTTGAATGGAGAAAAAATCTAAAAAAGTATAATATCACATTAATTATTTCCTGACCTTATATAATATTTCATTATGAGTTTAGGGAAAATATATTTGCATACTTCTGCAAAACATGGTACAATTTGTGTAATAGTTGAAAAAATAGCAGTCTTCATTAGTTTTTGATTAGAAAATTTACAATTTTCAAAAAATATAGATATCTCGTTAGTTTTGTTCTTCGTTTCTTAAAGGCATTTAATATAAGTACCACTTGCCTACAAAATTATTTTTTCCCTAAAATACAAAAATTTAAATGCATACTTTAAAGGTTTAACGAACAGTAAGTTCTGTTATGTCTGCAATGTTGTATGGGGGTCAAGTTGGCCGCAGGCATAAAAACGGGGCGATGGTCAATTCCACCCTGGGTAACTGCGAACGATTCCCCCACTACACGACTTCCCCTTACTCAGCCGAACTGCTGCCGTCGACACTGATCAGCGGGAGTCCTTTGTACCTCGCTTTGTACCTAATGAGGACTAAAATACGAAATATAACATTTTTACAATTTAGCACGTGGTAATTTATAAATATAATATTCAAAATCAGCGAATTATAACCATTCCAGCGATATGTTATTTTACTTAAAAAGTTTAAAAGTAAATAATGAATGTTCAAATTATGAGAAATTTGATGGAAAATTTTTCAGAATAATTCCCTCAAATCCACTGCAGTAGCTTTAATTTATAGGTGCAATATTTTACCCAACTTTGGAAATTCCGGAAGATAAAATTTGGCCACATTTCAAAACTTATTAACTAACATCATAAATTTAGTTTATTTCTCAAACAATCGCATTTCTCAAAATGATTTTCAAATAATTTTGCACTTCCAGTCCAAAACAATGAATAATGTCATCCCTAGCTCAATTTTGAAACACATTAACAAACATCATATATATTTTTTTTAATATTCAATCAAACTGTTTATGAAAGTTAATTGAAAATACTATTTTAACACACAAAAAGCAGAATATGGAGACAATCTCAAAAATGTCGTTTTTTTAATCTAACTTTAGAAATTTTGAACAGCGACCAAAGCGGAAAATTGCATTTGCTTAAGTGTCGAAGAAAGGTTAAAAAATGAACTCGGCAAATGTTGAAAATAATTATTCTTCCTTTAAAAAATACGCGGTGTCTCGTCGTCCCGAAATTCGGGATGACTAGTGCAATATTTTTCATAAGCTTGGCTAGTCGTCCCGAATTTTCGGGTGGGGGCGGGAAGGCACCCCTGTGATTGGCCATAGAAATAATGTTGGTGAAACACCTACCCCTTTTCCAACGTCTCGTGGGACGGGAAGGCACCCCTCTGACTGGCCACATAAATAATATTGGTCCAACCCCCCTAATTTTTCGGGACGACTAGACACAGCCTAAAAAATAATATGTTACATATTATCGTCTCCAGACTTCTTACTACTGGCACTTCTGTTTTCTTTTTAGTAACTGAAGCCTCAACCAAAACAAACTAATTTCCAAAAAAAAGAAAAAGGAATTTTTAAAAAAGAGTTGAATTTTTAACCAAGAAAGATTTTTCAGTCGATAAAGAAAAAAAGTCTGAGCCAAAATGTTGAATAATTCAACATTGAAGAATCAATCAAAAAATGTATAAATTTTTAAAATCATTTAATTTTAGGCAATTTTAAGCTAGAAACATTGATTTATACATCGAAAGTTGTTCTAAAATATTTTTTAATATTCGCTTAAAAATTTGTTTTAAAAAATCATAACAAAATTTTCCAGGAATCTAATGCAAATTTTGTTATTTATTATCTTGGAACTTGAATTTTTCACAAAATTTTTTGAAAATCTGGCAAAATAAAAAAAAAATTGCTTTAAAATCTTCTATATTCTATTTTGAAAATTTTTTAAAATATTTTTAAAAATTAATTTTCCAATAAAAAAAATCATTTTTAGTTATCTTAAAAATTTTAATAAAAAATTTGTATTTTTTTGAAACCTTTCAAAATACTTTGTTTTATGTTACCATTGAAAATTATTTCTGTGACAGTAGAATTATTTCAATAATCACAATGTAGTTGTTGATAAATCTTATAGTATTATTAAAACATGGTTTTATTTTAAGGAAGTACAATTCATGAAAAAACAATGACAATGTGGTAGAAAAATACTTTTTCCCAAATCTTTAAAACAAATTTTTCAAAAGTTGTCAGAAGACATTGCAATTGAAAGAATACTTTTTTAAAAAACATTTTTTCCCGTGACGTATACTGAATTAAATGTTTTTTCCAATTTTATATCTATTTTTTGTTATTTTTCAAACAATGTATTTATATGAAAATAACCTTCCACGCCATTTTTTGTGTACGAGAGAAATAAGTTTGAGTAATTAATTCTTCTGTTGTCATGAGAAATTATGTCTGTGAAAGTAAAATTTTGTTCACTTGTAAATTTCACTGTAGCATCAATACGAAATTGTGAAAAAAAACTTGTAGATGAATAATTATTCAAATATTCTTTGAGCAAATTTCTTTTTTCTTATTGACGAAATAATGATTAGTCCTCATTAGGTACAAAGGACTCCCGCTGACCAGGGTCGACGGCTGCAGTTCGGCTGAGTCAGGGGAAGCCGTGTAGTGGGGGAACCGTTCGTAGGTCCCAGGGCGGAATTGTCATCTGCCCTAAAAATGCTTCTTGCAGAGGGTGAATTGTTTATTTTGACACGCGAAAATTCCAAAATATTCTCAGATACTCCCTTGAAAAGATGCTACGCGTTATTTCGTTTAAATTTAATATTTACTATGAAAAAAATGTCCCCACTGATGGTTTATAATGAGTCTTACATGTAGGTTCATTATGCTTGGGAATTTGACGCCGTTGTGCCAGCGAAGAAGTAATTGACATGAAACCTAGCTTTATGAGGTGATAAGTTTATAAAATAATATTAGTATAGCATACATTACAAGTAGTAAAATCTACATTCTCAGGGTGGCGACTTCACGTGGAAACCATATTACCAGGAATTTGATTGAGATATAGATGAAAAAATGTCTGAAAAATTAAAAAAATTTAGTGATCTCGGCACGAGACAAAAGCGAAGACGCTTGCTAACAGTTCGTGAAAATACGCATCACATTGAACAAAATTTTGAATATATGTCTGATGAATCTGCGCTTGACGTAGATAAAAGATTGGAAGAAGAAGCAATGGCAACAGTTTCTGGCGAAGTTGTACAATGTTTTTTTGAGGAACAGAATTCAGGCAGTACAGAAGGATCTGAAAACAATAATGAAGAAGTCATTGACGTATTTTTTGAAGATGATATTTCTGTAAATTCAGAAAATGATACAACTGGAGCCAGCGCTTCAGAAGACGAGGAAGCTGACATTAACGTTCAACAAAATCCTTTGGAATTACAGAGAAAGGCTTTAAAAAATGCGTTCCTTGTAGCCAATATTAAGCACAACCAGGGAAACATATTATTGAAAACCTTACGACAGTTTCCTTTCAACTTAATGTTCCTGCCCAAGGATTCAAGGACTATTGTAAATACTCCTACTATTGCTGCAAGCAACAGAGTCCGACAAATTGCAGGAGGTGAATACCTTCATGTAGGTTTCAAAAAAGCACTTGTAAAGAAATTAGAAAGCCTTCCTGTAAAGGCGTTGCCCGAAAATATAATAATTGAGTAGGAATATTTCAAGGTAAGCATAAACCGTGCAATTTTTTCGAATTTTATGAAGAATTTGTCCAAGAAATTACTGAGGTACTTGAAGCAGGAGGAATTGAAATACGGACACGAAAACTTCCCTTAACGTTGCGATGTTTCATTGCTGATGCTCCTGCAAGAGCGTTTGTTCTAAATCATTACAGCCATAACTCGTCAAATGCGTGTTCGAAATGTAAAATAGAAGGCTTCCGATGTACAGTTCCAGGCTTTTAAGGAACAATGGTTTTTCAGGGTACAAGGAATGAACTTAGAACAGATGAAAGTTATAGGAATCTTCTAGATGAAGATCATCACAAAGGTAGAAGTCCTTTATCACCTCTTCTAGGATTGGTCACACGAGTTCCTTTCGAAATCCTGCATGCTGTTTGGCTAGGAGTATGTTAAAAGATAATAGAGGCACATGGAGAAGGAAAATTTGGATTTCAAAGATTAAATGCAAGGAAATTACAAATTCTTGATTCCAGAATGTTAATGCTTGAAACTTACTGTCCATCAGAATTCAGTCGCCGTCCAAAGGAATTCAGTCTCTATAAGCACTTTAAAGGAACCGAATTTAGGCAATTTTTACTATACAGTGCACCAGCAGTTGTAAGGAATGTTTTTCATGAAGACCATTATCGACACCTGATGATTTTCCACAGCGTCATGCGAATTCTAATTTCGGAGGAAACTCCAAGAGATATGTATCCCTTTTGTTAAGAGGCTCTGGAAACTTTTGTGATTTTATGCGAACAACTTTATGGACAGCAATTCCTTTCGTACAATGTGCACGCATTGTTGCATATAGTAGCCGATTTCGAAGTCTTAGGCCCTGCTGAAACTTTCAGCGCATTCTGCTTTGAAAATAATATGCCTGAATTGCGAAAATGCATGGGAAAACCTGGATTGAAGCTTGCACAAGTGTACCAAAGAATCGCTGAGAAGGATGACTTAATTTTAACACCTGAGAACAACAATATTCGCATTCGTCTGTCACAAGAACACGCCGAAGGACCTCTTTTAGAACATACTCCTGGTAATCTTTGTCAACAGTTTAAGAAGTTGAAGATTGGCAAATTTACATTTGGAATTGCGTTACGGAACAGTTGCTGCATACTTCAAAACTTCAAGATTTGTCGTATACAAAATATACTTCTAATTGACGGACAAGTTAAATTGATTGTTCAAGAATTTGGATCAACTACTGCCATCTATGATGTTGGAATAACGTCAGACTGTGCACAAGTGTATCATTGTAAAAATTTAGCTCGCGGACTGCAATCGCTTCCGTTAAATATTCGCAAGAATAAAGTTTACATGATGCCAAAATGGAAGGACATTGAAGGAGAAGAAGAACTTGTTGTCCAAGACGAATGGATATGTGTTTCTTTACTGTCACCATTACAGTTCCCTGAAAATGCAGAAATAATTCATTGAAAATATACTTTGAAATGTTACGTAAAAATTAATGGCCTAAGTCATTGTTCGTCGTAAATTAAATGTTGATATAAATTCATCAAATGACATTGATTGAAACTTGTTTTTCGCAATGTAAATCAAACATGAACTTACTGTATACATTTTAAATAATACTGATAAACTGAATTAGGGGATATCCTTTTTATAAAAAAAATATCCTGTTCTACATTCGTAAAAAATCGATAATCTGTTGAAAATTCATTGAAAACATTTGTACATAATAAACAGAATGTAACTTACAAAATAAATTTTGTTTTCATGAAATTGCAGTGCAGAATGGACAGGAACGTAATGGAGAATTTCGAAAAAAGCGCAGCAGAGGGAAAGAAGAGTTCAAAGAAAGAACCAAAATTTTCGAAGAGCGGAAGGGAAATAAAAACTCCTAAGCGAGTGTTACCCACGTCTTCTTATGAAGCTCCTCCACAGAAGAGAACTAAATTGTCAGGAAATATTGATCAAAAATTGAATTCTTTGAAAGCTCAGCTAAAAAAAATTAAAGAAAAGAGGATGCACGAAACAGATGTTTCGCTGGTAAAGACAAATAAAAGTATGCTCATTGCAAAATACCCATCCAAGACTGGAACTATTGAAAGCGTGTCTAAAAGTCTGACTTCAAGATTAAGTAAATCGGACGACAATTGATCAATTATTTTTGACGATGTCCTACCTGTCTTGCCGTCTGCTGATGAATTTGAACAAACTTTGGAAGGCTGTAAAGACGAAAATCAGTCAGAAAATACTGTTGCGGAATATTCAAGAATTGAAAATTGTAGTCTCCACGAATCAGTATTAAAAGAATTACAGTGAGTATAATAAAAACCGTAAACCTAAAAAATGTTACAGAAGTACTTTGCTTCTCTTCTTTCCCTGGTGAAAGTAAAAAGATAGACTTTCTATCCACTTGAATAATTTTGAATCTTTAAGGTTGAAATGGAAAGAAGCAATGCATCCTTCTTTATCATGCGTCTATCCCTTCGATCCTTTTCTATTCCCTTTTTCATCTACAATCACGCCTATCCTTTTCAATCCCTATATTTCTAACCATCTCTATCCACCACTCATCCTTATATATCCTTTTCTATCTTCCACCTATCCATGCTAATCTTCCTTTATCTTTTCTTCAATAGATAGCGTTTGTTGCATGCAAACTGTGTACTTAAGGGAAGGGATAGAAAATCTGTATCCTTATCTATCGTTTTACTTCCTGCAGGTTAGCTCAAAATTTGGACACGTTGTTTTCTTTATTTTTGGCTAATTAAGTAATAGAAAACTGAAGTGGATAAATTTTAAAAATAATTAAATAATTAAATCAATGTCAAATATATCAAAATTTTATTTTCAAAAAACATGGATCTGAAAACATAGGTGTGCGAATTTAGGGTCAGTGTTCAAAATCAGTTATGTACATTCATCGATGTTAAAAAGTAACCAGCTACTTTCTTTCATAACATTCATAGGGGAGTAAAGGAACAGAATTAAATGATTATGCAGCAACTGAAAGTAATTTTAGAAAAAGAAGAAGACGTTTTTCAGCAGAACTGTTTATTATTAAAAGAAATTGAAGAAAAAAATGTATCTCAAGGAAAGAAACTTTCTGAGACTTTACTGGAACCACTTACTGGTTTCCCTCTGAACACGATAGATGGATTCATTGAGTTAGACGCCGAAACAAGTAAAGATAAACGTCGGAAGCTTGTAAGTATATGATTCAAAGTTCATAAGACGTTTAAAATTCCTAAATTCTTTTCAAAACACGTTTTCATTATTCTCAATGACTTGTTACTTCAAATTTGTTTCTAATGCTTCCACCTATTTTGTTTCAGTATACCCATTTAGTAAACCTCGGAGGTTCTAAATTAAGAGAATTTTTAAATTGTGCCATGAGGGAAACAATGAGTAGCATCATCAGTCGCGCGTTAGGCGCGGTTTTCGTTTAATTGTTTTTAAGGACACCATAATTTTTATTGCAACTTTGGGAACAGCAAAAGAGAACAACAATCTACGTTTGGGTACTTGATTTGGGTAGAAATGTTGAAAAGCATCACTGGCAGTTCATACCCTTTCTTTCTAAATTTATATTCTTATAACTTTCTTCTCAATGTACAGAAAAAAATTGATTTACAGTACCGTGTAGAGCATTTTTTTTTACTTATATATTATTCTTAATCTTTGAGTCACAATATATAAGAAATTTTACTTACTTACTCCAAACATTGTTCCAATTTTCACAATTTCCATATTTTATGTTTAACATCGGGCAAAAATGAGAGAAAATTACGTATATTTTCAATAATACATCACAAAAATTCTACGGAAATTCATCATTCAAATTTAAACCAAACAATCTTGTATTTCACTTTCAGAGGCAGCCAAAAACTGTTCCCATTTTAGAGGACCGGAGGACAAAGAAGAATTTAAAGTCCATATGAAGGAAGTATTACGGTGTACGAAACAAGGATTCCGGAAGTATTTCAGGAAGAGTCTTTCGAAGGATTCAACAGGCCCAAATAGTAAAAGCACGGATGATGAAGAAAATCTGAGGATTGAAATAGAGCGTCTTGAAGAGGAGAAACATATAGTGTCTCAGGATGAAGACTTTGAGCCCTTAGAGACAGACGAAGATTTCGTGGATCATGAATCTTGAAATAAATTATATTACTTCAATTTTGTATGTTTTAAATCTTATAAGACTGATTACTTTTAAAGTTTATTGGTGATTTTGACCGTTTCCAACGACTATAATAAGCGAGAATATAAAAAAAATTCCCGACCAACGATTATTATCCCAGTAGTCGCGAAAATATTAGTGGTAATTCCCAGTAGATTTCCCAGTGAATATGCCAAGTAATTTCTTTCCATAAGGGTTTTCGTCTAACGTACCTTCCGGGAAAAAAAAACTACTAGAAAATAATGACAGTCGCATAATCACTGGGAAATATACTGATTTTCCCAGTGATTATCACGCAGTAAGCGCGAGAATATCACTGGAATTTCCAGTAGTTTTCCCACTAACTATGCCACTAATTATTTTCCAGCAGTTTCATTCTTAATTCGTAAGGGATATGTATGTTAATATACTTATTAATCAGTACATAATATTTAAAAAGAGAAAAATCATTGAAAACAAATTTTATCTCTTAATAATTTATAATCGTTTCAGGCGGCAGTTTTATGTTCATATTTTCATTTTTATGAAGTGTTACTTTTCTTATAAAAACTGTTTGTACAACAAAAAGAAAAAAAATGCAATATTCATATTGTATTAATAATTTAATAAAATTTTATTCTTGTGTAATTTTATGGTGTTGTTTATTACGGAAATTTCTTATTTTTAAATATTTTACGCTAGTCGCAGAAGGGATGCACGTCATCGACACGCGTGCGAGTCGCATGACGTGCGAGGCATATGTCATGCATATGCAGACACATCTGTCTCATATATATATACCATTAAACGATTTCCCTTTCAGGGTAGGCGTGACACTACCCGATTCGGCTAGTGTTTCTAGGTTTTTCTTGTAGTTATAAATAACTACAAGTGTGGGCTCACCACACCCACGATGTGCCAACAGCACTCATGTCAGTATTCTTGAATGGTCACCCATCCAAGTACTAACCGCGTCCAACGCTGCCTAACTTCAGTGATCTTACGAGAACTGGGTTTTTCAGCGTGGTATGGCCATGATCTGCCTCATATGCCGTACATGTATACTACATAGCCTTCTATAACATATAACTACACTGTGTAACTCTGTGTACTGTAAAACACTACTGCGTATCCGTATAGTTCTAGAATTCAGGTATAGCACATATCCAATATCGACGGTTCTAGAAATTTGTTGCAGGCAAGAGCCCTACGTGCATCGAACGTGCACCTTATTAAAAAAAATTGACTGCTCGATTAGGTAGAATTTTTGTTCATATGAGCAATATTTTCGTTCAAAATTTTCTTTATTGTTTAAATTTTTAATAATTTCTATTCTTTAGTCTAAATTATACAACCATCAAAACAAGAAATGTAGTAAATACATTTTGGGTGGGTCACCTGGTGAACTAACCTCAAATTTCTAACCTTTACTATGAGTGAGCAAATATTTTTTCTTCCTGGTAAAACTTTCAAATTGGTAACTCCCCTGTTCAAATTGAAATTTTCGCATGTGCAACTTTTAATATCCCTCCAATTTAACTGACTTGACGGTGGCGCCATCTGTTACTGGTAAACACTTATCGACTCGTGGTATCTTAGCACCGATACGAACCATTATCGTCTGTCGGTGAATGACTCGTCACTGTTTTATCGGCATTTAGCTTGGAACAGAACCGTGTTACAAGACTTCACCAAAACAATACCTCGTAGCCTTGTGTGCCGTGCAAGTGTACTGCACAGTCTTAAGTAACATATATTTATACTACACAGCGCTATGTACCGTAAAATACTACTGCGCATTAGTATGTGCTATAGAAGCCTACTGCGCATCCATAAGTATCATAGAAGTCCACTGCGCAGCCTTGTGCCCCACCAAACAGTACTGCGCATCCATATGTGGCATAGAAGCCTACCTAACATTTACAAGTCTACTGCGCATCCATAAGTATTGTACAAGTGCACTGCACCGCTGCATGTGCTGCAGAACTTCACTGCGCAGATTTTTGTACCGCCAAACAGTAGTGCGGATTCATATGTGCCTTATAAGTCTACGACGCATCCATAAGTGTCCTATAAGTGTACTGCGCAGCTATATACACCACCGAACTGTAATGCGCATCCATGCGTATCAAGTCTACTGCACATCCATAATTGGCCTAGAAGTGTACTGCGCAGCAGTATACGTGGCAGAACTCTACTGCGCACCCATATATACCACCAAACTGTACTGCGCATCCATGTGTATCATAAAAGTCTACTATACATCCATAGTTGTCCTAGAATTGTACTGCGCAGCTATATGCACCATATAACTTAACTGCGCAGGCCTACCCTATTGAAAATTCCGACATCGTAAAGTACGTCGTAAACCACGTTGTAAACTACGTCGTAAACGATGTCGGAAATTGGGGTAGTTTACGACATCGTTTACGACGTAGTTTACGACGTAGTTTACGACGCAGTTTACGACGTAGTTTACGACGTCCTGGTTTAACGTATTAAGAAAATTATTTTTTATTTATATAAAGTTTTTTACGGACTTTAATTATGGCTTAGAATAAAAGAAGATAATATTTTGAAAAAATTATTTATATTTTCGAGGTATAGTATTACACATTTTTCATACACGAACTGAATAAGTTGTTAACATACGGATATGATGGAAACTTTTTTCATATTTTACACATAAATCATTTTATGTAAAACAAAAACCTTTAAACCTTAATTATTTATTATACTAGTGAGCACAACATTTGAAGACATCTTTATAACATCGCAAAGACATGGACATAGGACGTCTTAAAGATGTCTTAGCGATGTCCTTAAGACGTCGTGAAATTTTGTGCCCACTGTGATGGAACTATAATCTTGAGCTTTTTAAGAAATCGCGAACCTAGTTATAAATAAATCTCACTGATTTAACACATTAAAAGTCCTTTTTCTCAATCTTAAGACTAGGAGAACACTAAGGTTACAGATCAATATACATATCAATGTTTTCAATACTAACAAACGTACAAACTTTCGAACGTGTAAAGATGAAGAATCTTCTTTGATTCACTTATATTGAGATTTTTTCCTTACTTTCTCACTTTCTCATACTAAAAAGTATAATGTTAGCGCTCGATTATCAAAAACAGGCAAGAAATATGCACAGGAACTTCTTACAAAAATGAAACCTTTAAAATAAATCTTAATACTTAAATTGCAAATTGCGGGTCGCTTGAACTTTTTCAAAATATACGCGAAGTAAAAAACTAAGGATTCCGATTTTTTTCCATGCTCCTACGAACGTCATAAAGTTTGGCCCTGATCGAGCTGCGAAGTTTTTGCACAATTCTACAATGTTTAAAAAATTTTTTCTTCAAATTAGAATAGAGCATTGATACATTGGTGTTTTGTTAATAATAATGTAAGTTAGGAACAGCGCAGAGATATTCAGTGTCGTTGACCACCATATGCACACATACTTTTACAATATCATTCGTTAATATAGCTATTTGTTCATTCTGAACTTCTACAATTTTTTGCAATATACCACAAGAATTCTTGTATACATTTCCCGTAAAAACTACTTGTACTGTCGTGTATTCTAACTGAGTACCTGGGTCTAATATAAAATTATGCAATTTTACATAAGAACCGTTTTGTAATTGAGCATACGAATTATTAGAACGTTAATTTTTTTGCCTGAAGACATATATAAGCAACCGCTTTTTACTATCTTCTTATATGAAACTGTTCCTTCAGGAAGGTTTAGTTTTTCTAACCAGAATACATTCACTCTGCATGTAAAACCAAAATATCGAATGTTTTTGGTTTCAAGAGTCTTTTTAGCCATTGTTGTATGTACCAATTGTTCTGCAATGGTAAATGAAGAAAACGGAAAAACATGATCTTTTAAAGTTAGAAAACTGTACTTCGTACTAACATGTCGACATATTTGGTGATGTACACCCTTGGCTGCGTGTATCACATTTAATAAATCTCCATTTCCAGATTCAAAGGAATATATGCACTATGACACCAGAGTGGTCCCCTAGCAAGTGCACATTAAATGTCATTGATGTCTTAGAGTACAGAATTTCGGTACGAGCAACGAATTCGCATAATAGTTTATCAGCTAGATCAAGTTCATCAATTTTCATTTCTTGTTTTGTTAATATATAAACAGCTTCGACAAACAAAACCCAGTGCATCAAAAGTTGACTTGGCAATATGTTTTGATGTACCACCATACTGTAAAAAAGAGTCCAATTCTCCCATTCGCGAGCTTTCCAAAACTCTTTTTCTGAAAACGCCCGAGTTAGTCTAATAATCTGGTAAGGTGCTTTGATATTAGTAATAAGTTTATCGATTGCAGAGATAATTGGTCTAGAAAAAAGCCCGGATTTCTTTTTATTGCCAAACCAGGTAGTGGCAAATTGTTTAGCAACTCCAGAGGCACAGTGCAAGGATTCTACCAAATAACCCTTAATAATGTCATAATACATTAGATTTATCAATTGTGATGGACATTTAACTCCAAAAACAGGCTTTTTTGAAGTAACAGCTTTCTTCATGTGCTCTATGGTATTCTAAACATTTCTCTCTTTTGGAATTTCATTCATCAAAGGATACTTGATATTTCCAGATCGTGGGTTTTTAGAGTTATTGCGAACCCATTCACCGGGGTGAAGACACAGGCCGCAGCCGTATGAGCCATTAAGGGGATTTATCAGCGTTATAAAAAGGAATTCCAGTTTCCGGCCGCACGGTTGAATATTTTGGTCTGATATTTTGCATACCTCATCTAAATATTGGTCTATTTTCCTGTGAAGTCTCGGTTTTTTGAAACAATGTTTATATTTGACGTTATAAACAAAAAGAAAAGAACAATAGAAAAAAAAATGCAGTGACGCTCAGTACTAGCTGAGAGTGTATTTTCGAGCCCTGAGCTTCGACCCGCGTCAAAGCTACGAGGAAGAGGCCCCGTAGCGCGAGTGGAGACTCTGGAGCGCCTCGAATTACCCGAAACGAATCACCCTCCTTATTCTTATGAGATGCAGGCCGGTTCAAAAAACTGAAATTGTGAAAGCATCGCGTGATTCAATTTTAATCAGCAGAAATAGTTTATTCATATAATTTCAAGAAAGTGAAAAAAAGATTCATGAAAATCGGTTAATATTTGCAATAATAATAGAAATGTTGAAGTGCACACGATAGTATGCAAAGATACACCGCACTGTGGGAGGAAACGCATTTTTTTCGTTCAAAAGGTCTACAGCCTTCAATTTTGCCCCAATCCGCAATTATTATTTTTTTAAATTGAAGAGCACTGAATTTCCAAGAGCACCTTAGATAGAGGTTGTTGCATTTTCATTTGTTTATTTATTATATGATTACTCGAAGTATGAGAAAATCGAGATTTTTCACAAAATCATTATTTACTCTTTAATAGCGCTTTGCATATGATGAAAATCATCTTAAATCGACGCAAGAGTACTCCCAGAATGCAAATAATTTGATTATCGTATGTTTTAATTATTATAAACAAATGAAATTAACAAATAGCCAAATATCGTAATTGTGGTTGAAAAAGATTAGTTCTTAGCTAAAAATGCTTTAAATTATTGTGAGAGTGATTGTTAGTCAGAATATCCATAAATTATTAACAATTAGAATTGTTATAAACAATTTTTTGCACAAATTTGGAATTTGTGGTTTTTTCAATTGCGAAGCTTTTGGTACTTTGTAACTTTGGAGATATTTTCTATCAAATTGCATTTCGAAATTGTCAATGATGTTAAAATTGAATTAGCTACATTCTGAGCATTGTCAAACCTTGAAATTTAGGTTAAAAAATTAAAACTTTGTATTTTATTTAATCATTTGTTATGTAATTATTGAGCGAATTCATTTTAAATAGGGCAGGCTGTGCAAGTTCAAGTCACATAATCGTATCAAGATTATTTTTGTAATACGAAAAGAACTGAAGTTTCCAACCAAAAAGACGAAATTTAACAAAAGCGTTGAATTTTAAACTAAGAAAGATTTTTGAGTCATGAAAGAAAAACAATTTCAGTCAAACTGTTGAACTTTCTAGCCAAAAACATACATTTTCTACAAAGCAGTTGAATTTTAAACCCGGTAATATGAATTTTCAACAAAAAAGTTTCTTTCAAACCCAA
>CAKNYM010044947.1:125827-140011 GCA_932195095.1 Andricus curvator | reverse complement strand
AAAAAAAAAATTTTGAAGAAGCTGTGGCTATATAGAGGCCATTAGCGGAAAACTCTATTTTTCACATGACCATGGAAATTCAACTGTTCTTAAAAATTCCCGGCTATTCCCAGGCTGATAGAACACATTTTTCTCTGGGAAAATTACTATCTGAAGTCTGAATAAACTCTAGTCTGAATGGAAAAATGAATTACGAAAAACCCGTAGACAGAAAAAATAAAAACTGGTCAGGAAAAAATCAGGGAAAAGTCAGGGAATTCCGAAAATTAAGATTTGTAGCCATCCTCAAATTATCTTATTTCATTAAAGAATAATTTTTCGAACAAAAAAATTGATGGATAGACTTTTCAGTATAAAATGGAGCGCCCTGCTTTGGGAACTGACCATGCCCCTTTTAATTTCATATTTTTAGCTTTGCAGAAATTTCCATTCCACGACTAAAAATTTGTTCTGATTACTCGACAATCACGTAATATTCCAAATATAAAGAGTAGGATTTGCTCTTCACTTTATGATTTTTTTTCAAATTAAGACAAAAATATTATTCTTAAATTAAAATAAATGTTTGTTGAATAGAAAAAAAAACTTCTTCGTTTGGAAAAAAGATTCTGGTATGTATGATGATAAAGATGATTATCAAGTTTATCTTCTGACAATTGATATAATAAGTTACGAAATTGTTTGTCTTATCTCTCGCTCAAAGCGTATGAAGGACAGTTGGTAGTTGAACTAAATTTGAACACGTCAACCGCTTTGTGTCTCCATATTTCACAATACAAATACTGTAGATAATAGACTTCATTAATATAATTTTATCTTGAGAATCTCAGCTCGTTAACGACACACGTGTCTAAAAAACGATGTTCTACGTCTTTTTTTGATTTCATATTATTTTATATGATGAATGATGTACAAAAAAAATTAGCATTATTTGTTTAATTTTTAATTTTTGTATAGATTTAATTTTCATTTCTACCTTCTTCATGAAACCTTGATTTCAGATTTATAATTTTGTCAAAATAATATTTGAAGAATATATTTTGTAGGTTCATATAAAGATTCATTGTATCGGTGTAAATCAATTAATGCAATACATTTGTTTCCTAAAACTATTCATCTACAGTCATAGTTTTTAATGTTATATAGGAAAATAAGTAAATTACCATTTATTAAATCAAAATCTTTGCTCCACGTACTGATAGTATCTATTAACTACCGTATTTGTATGGTAAAATATGGACACATATAGCAGTTGACGTTTCCAATTTCAATTCAACTGCCAACACTCCCTCACTGGTTTTGAACGTAAAAAAAAGCAAACAATTTTCTAACTTATTATATCAATTATCAGAAGACAAAATTGAAAATCATCGTCATCACCACACTTTAATTTCGTACGATAAGAATTGTTATGTCTATCAGTTTTATTTAATCAATATGAATGAAAAAATTATCCGAAAAGGATGAATGACTAGCCGCGACCTTTTTTTAATCATCGAAACAGCACAAGAAAAAATTCCTAATATTTTCGCTACCCTAAATTATTACAAATAGCGGCCAAATGCTTCTATTTTTTGGCTGTATTTTTCTATCATATCGTCTAGAAAAAACAACTTATTTTTGCTGTTTATATGGCCAACGGCCATGCCACGCTGAAAAAACCAGTTCTCGTCAGATCACTGAAGTTAAGCAGCGTTGGGCGCGGTTAGTACTTGGATGGGTGACCATTCGAGAATACTGTGTGCTGTTGGCATATTATGGGTGTGGTGAGCCCAAACTTGTAGTTATTTATAACTACAAGAAAACTATCCACCTAGAAACACTACCCGAATCGGGTAGTGTCACGCCTACCCTGAAAGGGAAATGGCTTAATGGTATACATACATACAGTTGTCAATCTCAAAAAATTGCATGTGAACACTATATTCTAGTACGGACATCTTTCGTCACTTTGTCATGAATCCAGAAAAAAACTTGTTTGAATCAAAGGAATTTCATCATTGCTATGCAGTCAAGGAAACGTTTATACAATTTGAAGAACTTATTGTTATTTTTCGGTAACATTAAAGTTTGATTTTTTTCAAACAACTTATAATAAAATTAACACATGCTGCCTTTCATTTATGCCCATAAAACGGCTAAACTTTTGCACGGCATCACATATAAGAGAAAATAAATTTTTATACTTCTACATGTACGTGAGTTATTATTTGCTTTATATAAGATTTCAATTTCAGTTAACGTTTATCGATGATGTTTACACATTAATATGTCTTGAGTCGTAGTTTAGGACGCACGTGATGTTTTTTTTTTAATTTAAATTCAATGTATAGTTTTTTCTTTCAACCAGAATCTTTTTTCAAATAAAAGAATTACTTTTTTCTATTTAACCAAAAATTTATATTAATTAGAGCATATTTTCTTTGCCTTAATTTGTAAAATTCATAAAATAAAGAGCAAATTCTACTCTTAAAATCTGGACCCAGGACACGAATAAATATTACGTGATTGTTGAATTGAGTAATGAGAACAAATTTTTAGCCGTGGAATGGAAATTTTTGCGCAGCTAAAAATACGATATTATAAGATACGCAAAACGTGAGATCCCAAAGCAGAGCACTCGATTTTATATTAAAAAATCTAACCCTTAATTTTTGTATTTAAAACATATTTGCTCCAATAAAATTAGATAATTTGAGGGTAGCCGGAAAACTTAATTTTCAGAATTACTGACTTTCCCCTGATTTAGCTCTGACCAGTTTTTTATTTTCCCTGACCAATAATATTCAAAGTTCGGCTTTAGGTAAAAACTTGAATTTTTCGATTTTACCCTATATATGTCTACAGCTTTTTCGAAATTCATTTTTCTTATCTAAACCAGAGTTTATTTAGATGTCAGGCGGCACTAGTATTTTTCGGTTTCCTGGTCATGAAGCAACATCTCACAGACTGAATGAAATATGCATTTAAGGTTTTTTCAGCCAAAGTATAACCAAAAAACGCACATAACCATGTGATTTTGCCTAAATATTGAAATAAATGTGTATTTCTATTCAGTTTTTAAAATTTTAATAAATTAAACCAGTTCGAACTTTATTTTTCGTTTTCAATGCAGTCGCAATTTCAAACCGAAGTGTGAAATTGTTTTCTCAATATCATAGATCGTCTGTAAAACTATATTTAAAATTAGTAAAAATGAAATATATACTGAATTTATCGGTGCATCGCAATTTTGAAGAATGAAAATTATTTTTTTCTGCAGATTCATTTCTGTTCATGTGAAGAATAATATCATCCTCCGTGCAAACAATAGGAAAACTGTCTTTCAAATTGACGTTCATTGCAAAAATTGTTTTACTTAAAATATAAATATAATCTTCATCTGAAAAAGTATTAAAAGGATCTTTTAATAACCAAGTCAATCACTTTGTCGGTACCAAAGACTTCGAACAATTTATTGCTTGTTTCATATATAAATATATTTACCAATTTATAAAATGCAACAGATAGAGATAGGATATTCTTAAAAAATCTAATACATAGACACTGTGTTAAGAAAATGTATTGTATATCGATTCTTCTAATGCAGTAAGAAAAAGCTGGGTTTCCAAAAAATTCGATCAATTTTACATTTTTTAAATTTGTGCACCAAGTAGTTCAAGAGGAATGTACGAGAACTTTTTTAAAATTTAAATTGTGCCAATAGTAAAAAAAACTCCGAAGTGTGAGTCCATGACACTATTTGGCAGCAAGGTCCTCGAATCTATTACTATTACCAAACTTACGATTTTCATTTTTATAATATATATTTAATATAATTTTTACTTAATCAATTTATGATATATAATATATATTTCATAATATAATATTTACAATAATGTGTGTTTATCGGGTCCTAAACATGGGAGACGGGCAACTACAAGGCTTGAGCCATGCTGCCATTCTACATGCTACATATCTCCAAGTTGATAGCCATGCCCGAGCCATGCCAACTTTTCACACGCGAGCAATTACTAGTTCAATCAGTAAAATTTTCACTGATTCAGATGAAAATAGTAAATTTTTTCAAGATAAGAAAAATTTTATTCGATTAAAAAAATATTATATCCTCCGTATTCGTACTGATATTTTCTTGATTTAATGTTAAATTTTGAAATTCCAAACCCCTATAGACACAATCGGTTAGCGCTTTATAAAATGTCTACATTTTTCATGAAACGTCTAATCACATATATGATTCACATACATACATATATATATATATCTGTCACATATATCACATATCGCCTATGACATATACTTGCGAGTGTGTATATATGTATATGCGTAGAGAATTCATCGCACCATCATTGAACCAAAGTGAAATAATGATTGTTTAACTAAATATTTATATGAATCAACAAATGATCTGCCTTCAAACGAGGACTTTCAATTCGATAAGATTTTTTTCATAAATAGCTTCCCGTGCAGAAATTTCCCCATCTTTCCCTATTTGAAGTTGGGTTCTGAAGGGGCCCCTATCAGAATATCTAGTCTAGAAAAAACTGATGGGGGCCCTAACAGGGTCTAGTGAAGAATACCATGCTTCGTATTGGTATGGAAAATCTATCTGTATCTAGTGGGGCCCCGACCAGAACATTCCTAAAATCTTATTCTTATTGCCTAAAATATTAATTTGGAGGCTTTTGACGGTTTTAGTATGCAGAAATAGTGTTTTTTTGTGTGCATGTAAACGCTTTTTTTCGAAAACTTGATTTCGGGCACTATTGAACATTTTCTTCGGAACCAGGCACGTATGTGTCAGTTAAAGTTAAAGAGGTTATGTCTAGTACAGCTGTTCAGTGCTACGCCAGAGCTTTCAAGTTTTGTGTTTTCATTTCTTGATGTAATTTTGTATTGTGTTTGATAATTATTCTCCTCCACGATGGAAGAGGAAAGGCGCTTGCAAGAGCAGATACGATTTCAGAGCAAAAAGTTCTGCTTAATGCAAAAACTCGAACAAGAATGCGATGAGAGTGAGGTTATGATGTTTGGAGCTGCTCGCTCCGACGACCACGTAGAAGGTAAATAATGTATTATTAATTTAACATATTTTATTTGTACGAATATTTTAACAGTAAATATAATCTAATAATAACACAACATAAAAATAATATTCTCCTATATTATAATATAAAAAATGTCAAATAAGTAAATGTACAAAAATCGCGGTACGTACAAAAATCAAAATAAATCAATTATAGTAAATTAAGCAATTGGCATTTTTTAGTGTACTGTTATTATTTCAGCTGCTATTTCCAATACACGTAAAGATTTAACAATCCACAATATCAATGAGAAAGACCTCCTCACGGAATTGAAAAATATTCTTCCCAACGCCAAGGACTGGGAAAGAGGGTGGAAACTACGAGCTGCTGTCGATAATAATAAGAATGAATAATATTATAGTATCATATTACATTATTATTAATATTAAATCAATTGTAAAATCCTTTTATTTTTATGTTAGTGCAGAATATTATTCATCCCAATAACTTGAATCGTACACAGGGGCCCTGTAGGGGCCTCGCAGGGGCCCTTCTATTTAATAGGGTTGTAGGCGGGCGACCCCCACTAGAACCCTACTAGAAAATCTAGTAGGGCCCCCATGGCCACAGCGTTACGTTCTAGATGGGGGCCCGACTAGTTTTCCTCACGAGAGCCCGATTAGAGATAGGGAAAACTAGCCAGGGCCCCACTAGAGCCCTTTCGAAATTTCTGCACGGGTATTCCCCGTATACCATTTAAAATGGATTCAATAATAACTTTTTGTAAAGATCCTTTAGATAAATTTGAAAAAGGTAGTGTTGTTTACAAGATCACTTGCAAAATCTGTAAGATGACTTACGTGGGACAGACTGGCAGACTTCTTAATACTAGGATGGAGGAACACAAATGTTTGTTGATGTTGATCATGAATTTGACTCGGATAATGTTGAAATTTTACATAGTGAAAGTAATGAGAGAAAGAGAGAATTCATGGAAATGCTTTATATTAAAAAACAAAATAAGTTGTCTATTAATTTGAAAACTGATTTGGATGAATTAAACAAAAGTTATTCTGGTATGATTAATTACATTTAGCCCCACCTGCTCTAATTTTTCTTACCTTGATAAGGGAGCTGTATGAGCACCGAAATGTTGGTAAATATTGTGAATGCTTTCATATTGTGATTTGATAATAATGAAAATAAAAAAGACGAAAGAAATAAAAAAGTGAAGGAAGGGGATTTGGTTGGTGGCCATTTCATTTTTCTTTCCTCTTTTTTATTTTTGCCCAAAGAAACAAATTTTGTTTTGTTTTTAGAAATTGCAATAGGAGCATTTTCTGGTGATTGTCCAAATTTGATCTTTAGATTCTTGTTTTATTTTCAGGAATTTTATACATGAATACAGCCCCTGTAAAAATTGCCCAGAAGCTGAAAAATTATTTTGTAAAACGGGATTGAAGAAGATAGGATATTATTGGGAAGAGAAATGAAAGAAAGGAATAATATGAATAGGAAAGGAAAGAATTCTTCGAAGGTGGAATAAGATAAAGTAATCTAGGAGGATAGAAAAGGATAGAGTTCTTGAAAGATGGAATAGGGCTGGATTTAGTAAAAAGTGATAGAAGCAAATAGAAATGTTGAAAAAAGGAGTATAGGATAGAAAAGAGAAAACAATAGAAGAAATAGAATAGGATAAAAAGTCTTGAAGTTAAACAACAGTGGAACAAACAACGAAACGTTTTTAAATTATGATGAAACAGGATTAAAATTATGATTCCAATTAATAAGGATTAAAAAGGATAGAATGAAAGTTAGGGACGTTAGTTTTTCGACTTGAAGAATTTATTGTTTCCCTAGAAAAAATACATTTACTGCAGTTGAAATTTGGCTCACTTATGACTTATTATAAACAAATTTGCAGAAACATAATGATTACAAGTTTCTTTAGTTAGAAATTTAGTTACTTTCTTCTGAAGCCAGACACTTTCGCCTGATGAGAATTGAGAAAATCGTGATTTATAAGGCAAGGGGAATTGCCAACTTTAAATGAGAAACGCCTTAAATCACTTTCCTCACTTCTGTTTTATTTTATTAATCTTTGATAGTGTCCATTGAATTTTCATAATTACACGTGCATACTTTATATAAGTAAAATTATTTTAATATATCTATAAAACTGGAAATAATAGTAAATTTTACAATTTTCAATTATATTATAACTTTTATTTCTTATTATAGAATCCATTTTAAATCAGACAGATCCACTTCAAGTGGCAGAATTTTTTAGCGACGAAATTTGTTGTTTTTTAGAGGAATTTAAGCAACAGGCATTTTTCTTATTTCAGACAAAAAAAATCCACTAAGTTAATATTATAATAAAAAAAAAATTATTTTATCTTTAAAATTCTATGGTTTTTTATATTTCAAAGCAAATCGTCGCTACTTTCTTAATTTTGGCCTTTTTTCAAATTTTCCGAAGTCAAGATTCAAATATTCGTCACTTTGTAAACATTTTACTTCTCAAATTTTTTATTTTTTTGAATTGTTGGTGTGTTTAGTGCAGAAAAACCAAAAGGTCTCATAATTCATAATTAATTTTTTTGAGTGAAAGGAGAAATTATTTTTACATATATATTCCTAATATGTATCGATAAATACTGCTCTAAATTACTTAAAATCGTGAGAAACATAATTTTGAAAAGTTAACGAAATTTCGAAAGTATTTATCGAAATTAATAAATGATTGTTATTTTCCCCTTTTTTTACATTTTTCTATAATAAAAAGAAATATTGGCAAACTACAGAACGTCGACGAAATTCATAGTTATAATTAAATTTTCGAATATTGTATGAGTATGAGTAGAATTTAAAAAATACAATTTGTGAAAAAATATTCCTCTTTTCGACTTGAATTATTCAAAAATAATTTTCCTTCTATAATAATGTGACGTCACCTCAAAAATTATTGAACACAAAAATTTTGTATCCAATAGAAATTTCGATTTTTAATGAAAACAACATTTTTGATCAAAAATGACAGGACCGCTTTTTTCTGATGGACTTCTGACTTAATGCAGTTTTTCAAAAAGTTTTTAAATTGAAATAATTTTCATAATTCAATTTTGTTGAAAATTCAACAATTTTGTTAAAAAGTCGTACTTCCCAGTTGAAAATCTGTCGTGAACAAAAAATTGGTTTTGGTTGAAAATTCACATTTTTTTTGTTTAGTTTAAAATTTAACCATTTGGTTAAAAATGCAAATATTTTGTTAAAAACTTGTATTTGTTCGTAGGAAACTAATCGTCTTGGTTGGAAATTTAACTATTTGTTTAAAAATGTTTGCATTATGTTGAAAATTCGTCTTTTTTTGTAGAAAATCAATTTTTGAAATAGAAATGAAACTGTTCGAATGAAATTTAATCTGCTTTAGTTGAGGATCCAAGTTATTTGTTGAAAATTCACTTCTGTTGGTTAAATTCAACTCGTTTTAATTTAAAATTAAATCTTTTTGGTTGAAATATCGAATATTACATTTTTTATTGAAAATAATTATTTTTAGGTCGAAAATTCAACTCTTTGGTTGAAAGTTGAATTGCTTTCTTAAAAATTAATTTTTTTGTTGAAGATTCATGATTTTAGTGGAAAATTCATTTCTTTGGTTAAGAATTGGACTACTTTTAAACAAATTAGATTTTTTTTTATTAAAAATAAATTTTTTGTAGAAAATTCGTCTGTCTTGAAACTTCAACAATTTGGCAAAAAATTCAACTGTTTTTTAAAAAAATGAAGCTGTTTTATATAAATTTTTTTTTTTTTATGAAAATTTAAATTTTGCATTTTTGGTAAATAATTGATCTTTTTAGTTTCAAAACTCAACTATTTGTTTGAAAATTGATGTCATTTGTTGAAGCTTTTTCTTTATTGGTAGAAAATTAATCTCCTTGGTTGAAAATTCAACTTAATTGTTAAAAATTATGTTTTTTGTTGAGAACGCGTCTTTTTTAGTAGAAAATTAAATTTTTGGTTAAAAATTCATCTTTTTTTTTGTTAATGTAATTGTTTGTTTGAAAATTCAACAATTTTGTAGAAATAGCGTCAATTTGGCTAAAAAAATTAACATTTTTGATGAAATTTATTGACTTTCTTAAATTACTATTACATTTTTTGTTGGAAATTCATCGTTTTAGATTGAAAATTCATCTATTTGGTAGAAAGTTAAACTGCCTTCTTAAAAATTAATTTTCTTTGTTGGAGATCCATAATTTTAATAAAAAAGGCTTCTCTTTGGTTAAAAATTGAACTACTATAATAAAATTTTTTTTTTGTTGAAATTTTTTTTCAAGTGAACATTTAATTACTTGGTCGAAAATTTAAATTTTGTGTAGAAAATTCGTCTGAACACTTTTGTAGAAAATTCACCTGTTTTGTAGAACATTATTTTTTAAAATGAAAATTTCAATATTCCATTTTTGGTTGATAACTGATCTTTTTTAGTTCTAAAATCAACTATTTGGTTGAAAATTGATGTAATTGGTGGAAAATTTGTTATTTTGTTAGAAGATTCATCTCCTTGGTGGAAAATTCAACTAATTATTTAAAAAATTATGTTTTTTTTGTTGAGAATTCATCTTTTTTAGTAAAAAAATTAATCTTCTTTTTTTTTTATCTTTTTGATTGAAAATTCAACTATTTGCTTGAAAATTCAACTGTTTTGTAGAAATATCATCTTTTTGAAAAATTCAAATTTTTGCATGAAATTTGTTATCTTTCTTGACTGAAAAATCTTTCTTGGTTGAAAATTCAACTTTAGTTGATAATTCGGTTTTTTTTATTTGAAAATTCATCTCCGTTGGTAGAAATGTTGTCTTTTTTGGTTTAGTTCCGCCTATTAGATATATTCAAAAGACTCAAAAAGATTTTAATGATTTTCCAAAGATTTCACAAAAATTTATTTCATTTCAGAAATATTACCGAATATTTCAAATATTTCCCAAAGATTCTCAAAGATTTCATAAAGATTTCACTTTCAAAATCTAACTTTAGAAATTTTGAACATTACCAAAGCATTCAATTGTATTTGCTTGAGTGTCGAAAAAAATTTAAAAACTGAATTCGACCAATTTTGAAAATAATGATTCTTCATTTCAAAAATTTCAGAAACTAATTTTCAAACCAAAAAAAAAAAGGAATTTTCAAATAGGTGTTGAATTTTTAAACAAGAAAGATTTTTCAGTCGATAAAGAAAAAAAATCTCATCCAAAATGTTAAATTTTAAATCCGAAAAGACGAATTTCTGGCGAAACATTTTAGTTTTCAACCCAAAGATATGAATTTTCAACAAAAAAGTTTAATTTTTAACACAATAATATGAATTTTCAACTGAAAAAGATCAATTATCAAGCAAAAATTGAACAGTTACATTTGCGGTTAAAAAATTTATTTTTCACTAAATAAAAACGAATTTTCAACAGAACGGTAAAATTTTCAACCCAAGGAATGAATTTTTTACTAAAGTAATGAGTCTTCTATCAGAAAAATGTATTTTTAAAAAACAAAAAAATCTTAACCAAACAGTTGAATTTTCAACAAAAAAAAAGTGATTCTCATTAAAAAATGAAAAAAATTTTAGTGAATTATTAATTTGGAAAAAATTCGAGTACGTTTAAGATATATTTAGAAATGTTGAAAAGATTCCAAAATAATTTAAAACTTGAAAAGGTTTCAAAACATTTAAAACAAAACGTACATTTTCAAAGATTCTGAATACAACATTTGAAAGCTTTCTAAGCATTTTGAAAGGTTTCAAAAGAATAACAAAATTTTATTAAAATTCTTAGGAAAACTACAAATGAATTTAAAAAGATATTTTTAAAAATGTTAAAAATAGAATCTGGAAGGTTATGAAGCAAATTTTTTGATTTTGCCGTATTTTCAAAAAATTGTTCGAAAAATTCAAGTTTCAAGATAATAAATAACCCAATTTGCATTAGATTCCTGAAAAAAATTTTCATGATTTTTTAAAACAAATTTTTAAGCGAATATTAAAAACGATTTTAGAACAAATTTCGATGTATACATTAATGTTTCTAGCTTACAATTGCCTAAAATTATATAATTTTAAAAATTTATACATTTTTTGATTGATTTTTCAGTGTTGAATTATTAAACATTTTGGGTCAGACTTTTTTTCTTTATCGACTGAAAAATCTTTCTTGGTTAAAAATTCAACTCTTTTTATAAAAAAATCCTTTCTTTTTTGGTTTGAAAATTAGTCTGTTTAGGTTGAGGCTTAAGTTAATAAATAGAAAACAAGTGTCAGTAGTAAAGCGTCTGGAGACAGTAATATCAAACATATTATTTTTGAAAGGAAGAATAATTATTTTCAAAATTTGCCGAATTCAGTTTTTAACTTTTTTTTTAATTTAGATTTAAAAAACATCTTTTTGATTGTCTCTATATTATGCTTTTCCTGTGTTCAAACTGTATTTTTAATTGACTTTCATAAAAAAATGGTTAAGCTGCAAAAAAAAATTGATGATGTTTGTTAATGAATTTCCAAATTTAGCTAGGGATAACACTATTCATTCTTTTGGACTGGGAGTGTTATTTAGAAATAATTTTGAGAAATGCGACTGTTTGAGAAATAAACTAAATTTATTATGTTAGTTAATAAGTTTTGTAAATGTGGCCAAATTTTAGCTTCCGGAATTTCCCAAGTTAGGTATAAAATATTGCACCAATAAATTAAAACTACTGCAGTGGATTTGAGTGAAATATTCTGAAAAGTTTTTCATAAAATTTCTCATAATTTGAACATTTATTCTTTAATTTTCAACTTCTCTAGTAAAATAACAAATTGTTAGAATCGTTATAATTCGCAGCAGTTCGGCTGAGTGAGGGGAAGCCGTGTAGTGGGGGAACCGTTCGCAGGTACCCAGGGTGGAATTGACCATCGCCGAAGATTTCAAATATTTCGCAAGGATTTCGGATAAATTGAAAATATTTCACAAAGGCTTCAATTATTTTACAAAGATGTCAGAGATTGCACAAAGATTCAAATGATTTTCTGAAGATTTCGATTCTTATCCTTACAATTACGTTTATGAATGGGTAGTGGAATGGAGTATTAATTATAGGATAAAGACGATCATAAACCATAATGGTCCAATGGGACTGGGATTTTCCGGTCATTAGGCCGGGAATTTTCCTACCATTTCCTAGCCGCAGGTCTATACGCAAACGAAATAAGAATTTCTATTTTGGATAGTGATGCATGTCGATCATTTTTGGACAAAATCAAGATTTGCTTAAAACATAGTTAGATGGAACTGAAATGTAATGGAGATCAAGAATTTGCAATGAAAAAAGTCGATCGAGACGAGACGATCATCTCGACTGAGTGATCGTTTGTCTCGATTTGATGAGTATGATGTTCAAGGTTTTAATTTGATCTGACGAGATTTTTGAAAAATTTTCAAATAATCGGCATGCATAACTAATTTTGGAAATATTCAAACGATCCCAGGAATTTAATCATTCGATTTCAGAAGGGGGCAAACCAATTTTGCCCCTCCATGGTCGATTTTTCCTGGTCCAGAGTTTATATTGAACTAGAGGAAATAAAATCTAATAACATGAATCATTCCCACTTCCTGCTGAACTTTTGCATATGTCCAGCGAGAATAAAGAAATCTTGAGTCTAAGGACTTTTCCTCTTATGCTTTCGCTTTCATTAACTTTATGGCGTTTTTCTTCGGTCTCTTGGTTCGCCATTATTTTGCCCAGCAATAAATGCCATTAGAGGTATGAGGGTATACTGTCATTACCAATACTTATCATGCAGTAAAGTATAGGTGAGTTGACAGCGGTGAGCCGCTTTCAGCAAATTTCATAGACACATAACGCAATAATTTTTCCCATATATGATCCCGGGGTCTGTATAGTCATATATAGTCGTATAGTCTACTCGCATACATAAAGGAACAAGAAGCGAAACTCGAGGCTGCCAATGGGCTACCACCAAAGAAAGAATAGATTTTTGTTCTTATAACAACGGCCATTCGTAATGGCAGGTTCATAAAGTCACAAAACGCCTGAAGGCAAAACTTCGTCCAGAGTCCAGCGTCTCCAGTCGAGTCGCTTGGAGAACGTGTCGGTTGCCTGAAAATTAGGAGCAGGCCCTGTAATGACGGTCATGGGCGTGTCGAAACTATAAAGAATAGGCAGCTATAAAAGTACATTTTGTGGCACTGTGATCATGTGTGAGTTCACGCGTGCCTGCGCATTCTCATAGAAATCGCGTATCTAACACACCTACCTATTGACTATAATGTCCAAAAGCACCTGGCTTCTGTCTAGACCCGAAAAACTGTGACCCACCTCGATCGCCTGCCTATCGATTCCAGCCACGCTGGACTCAAACGCATTTTCGACCTGAGTCATTCTAGGCCAGTCGTTAAACAAAATTGCTGATGCCACTAATAAAGACTAAATGCCACGAAAAGAGGTCCAAACGTTCCAGAAAATGCGGGTGAATTATTCATAAGCAATTGTGCCAATTTGAGTATGATTTTAGTTGGAAATAGGATTGTTGAAGTTTGAGTATGTTAGTGCGACAAGAAATTTCAGTACATCTAATTGTCCGAATTCATTTCAAATCATGCATACCAGGTGATATGTTCAGTAGGGTCGTCCTTAGGGATAATTCATCAAATATGTTACCAATTTTAAGGGGGAGGGGCTCACGCTAAATACTACGATTGGTAACAGTGGGGGGGGGGGGGGGGGTTGATGGAAGTAACGTGACGAACTTAGATAACATAAAGTAAGTTTCCTGATAATAAAATTTAAAGACTTCTTTTTTTTTCTCTGTCTAAGAAACGTACCCTTTCTCCCCTTTTTCTCAGTTCCTCGCTTGAATGCGAACTGAATTAATAGAACCCAACCAGAAAAATCAACTACTTTTGGTTGAAAAGTCCACTATTATATTTTTTGTTCGGAATTATATTGTTTCGTTGAAAATGCAACTATTTTGTTGAAAAGTGATCTTTTTGGGCAGAAATTCAGCTACTTGGTTAAAAGTTGAACTACTTTGTCAAAAATTCATTTTTTGGGTTGCAGATTCATCTCCTTGTTTGAAAAATCAACTACTCCA